>JAEMWC010000702.1:250000-310000 GCA_016490735.1 Pachyseris speciosa
CTTCTCTTTTGAAATCAGAACTGCCGAGAACTCCCAGGCGTTCCCTAGGCTCGACCCAATCTCTTCTCATTCTCTCTTTTCCAGATCGAAGAGGGAAGAGGGTTCACATCGGGATGTTCAAGGCAAAAATTCTTGTTTTAGGACCTTGTGAGGTAAATTTGTGTAGTTAGACAATGAAATATCTGGTGATAATAAATAATGATGGTAATAGTTTCACAGTTATCGCGGGATTTCAAATGGAGAGAGTTTAAGGAGTTTTAAGTGAGCTTGCCATAATTTGCATAGTCTCCTTCGCAGTTGTTATTAGGGTCGTCACGTAACGCTCCTCCCCACTAACGGCTGCTCACTCAAGCTTTGCATTCCTTTCCCTCAAACTGACCAATAAGGAGCAGGCTTCCATTTTCTAGAAGCCTGGTCCTAGTCCTCGTCTTGTGTTTTTGGCGGCAAATATAACGAGAAATATCATTGGCGCCGCTGCCAAGAATTACATGCATGTTATTGGTTCTCGGTAACAGAGGGAAAGGAATGCAGAGCTCGAGTGAGGAGCCGTTAGTGGGGAGGAGCGTTACGTGACGACCCTAATAACGGCTGCAAAGGAGACTATAATTTGCAAGGTTTGTGACAAATTTGTTTTTTTTTTTTTTTTTTTTCATAAAAGAGCGGTAAAACCGTCATTTCAAATTACCTTTCCGATGCTACTGAAACTTCAGGAGGGGAATACCATCCTACACAAGGTGTCAGGTAAACTGCGAAATCATTTTAAAAAGGGCCTAAATTAGCAAGGGTTTCTTCGTTGCTCTGTAAGCTGGCCTTAACTGTACTCTGTAAGCTGGCCAACTAACTGACTTCCGTCAACAGCCACCTGATTGACTATCTAGACTACTAGCACCCCAGGGTGGGGAGTATACTCCCCTATAAAAATGATGGGGTGCTGGTTGAAAAGGTTTGAAAACATCCTTAAAAGGTACCAGAATTTCGTTTTGTGGACATGGTCTTACCCCTAACAAATACCAATTCAAGTAAATAATTCAGAAATAAAAGTTATTTGTTTGAGAAATGCAGTTTATGCAGTTCCTGTCATTTTTCATATCGATAACCTTAAAGGCCCCTAAAAGGTACCATGTAAACTCTAGCAGTGGTCATTTTAGGTCGTAGCACAATCATTGGTACCAATCCACAAATTGTTCCCCTATAAAAGGTACGGGGAACACCCTGCCCCCTTGGGCTAGCAGTCCCTTTCTGGCTAGTCGACAGTCTCCACTCATAGGGTATTTAATACCCAGTACAAGTGCAGATAGATACATGTATAAGTTCTTCACCATTGTAACCTGCTTTCGGTTTCTTTTACGTATGTATGCCCTTGTTCTGACCTTCACGTGTGGCTTTTAAAAAGATAACTGCCTTTTGTTTTTCTTTGACAGAATATTAGAATTTGAGTGCAATGGGATAGAAATCTCACCTGGAAAAACTGCTAATTGTGAGGTGGAGTTATGGGATTGCAGTGGGAATCACAAGTAAGGATCTATTTATGGAGAGAAAATCATTATTGTTTGATAAAAAAAAAAAACAGTGAATAAACAGTAACAGAGATAGACTACCGTTTCAATTTTTTTGTTAGATTTTCTACTTGTTGGCCAGCCTTCCAAAAAGACACCAATGGAGTTTTAATTGTGTAAAATCCAGATCAAGCAAATCATGATAACGAATTAGAAACCTGGTAAGGAAAAGGTCCTTGTTTCGTACAACAGCAGCTTAGTACCAAATGTTCACAGTGATGGTAAGGACGGATCAACATTTAAGGGGTAAACAGCACTTCTATCATTAGGAAAATAAAACTAAAATGTACATAAGCCAAGTATGGCAACTGGAATTTTAATATTTAGTTGGATTTAATTGGTTAACTGATTCTGGGAAATAAATATTAAACTCTTGGATTGGTGTTCTGAAGTGGTGGCTTTGAATCCATTACCAATTTGGTGATTATCACTTCAAAAAGGAATCATTTGCAACCTGTTGCTGTCCATTTCTGATGAATGTCTGTACCCTTTTGATTTGATTGTTGGCAGTTGCTTACTATCATTTCTTTGAAAATCTCTCACTACAGCTTGAGGATGAAACTCTGGGATGGTTGAGCAGAGTCTATCAGTGGAGTGGTACATAAAGGATAGGATCTGTATAAAGCATCTTCAGATTGCCCTTCAAGGATTCTTAGCCTTAACCTTTTATTACATTCTGCCTTTGCTTTAATAGTTGAAGTTGAATGGTAGTATGATCATAAATATTTTTTGTCATCAAAGGACTGGATTGGGCAGATTGGACAGAGTGCAAGACTGGGACTTTTAAGCAAACTACTGGACTATGCACAATGTAATTTGAATGTATTTGTTTCTAGGTATACTCAGTTCGTTCAGGGACAAGGCCTCAAGGATTCTCAGTGTATAGTGTTTGCTCATCTGCTGCTTATTTGGCAAGAACTCAGATGCGTAAGTTTGCTTTGTGAAAATCTGATGACAATGGTAATGGTAATGGATTTGCATACCGCACATATCAAATCCCAATCACTCACCTCAATCTTGTTCAACTCACCCAATCTCTATTGGCTGTATGAAAAGCAGCATTTTCATAGGCAAATAATAATATTATTTGCTTTTAAGGGGTACTCAGAGACTTGTCTTGTCTGTTACTCATATTTTACTTGCGGGGCAGAGATTTCAGTAGCCAATGTGTAAATCAAAATGGCCATTTCCTTTGAGTTTGAATGGAGGGAAACATCCACTTACTTTCCATGGGGGTGCTTAAGGGTGTTTTGAGGAATGGAACAGTACGTACGGATAGTGGGGCTTGGAAGAGATGTGAAGTTTGTGTGTGAGGGATTAGTGCACTTTCAATTCCTTTGTGGAGGATGCTTATTTGTCTTTCCTTTTATCTGTCCCTTGACATCTATATATACGTGTAAGGAGTTGATGAAACCTTGCCAAACAAGGTCTGTGTTATTATGTTACAATAATAGTGATTTTATTCTGGCCTTGATAGACGTTCATGCTGGTATTTTCTGATACAGGCACAATGCTAACACTGTACTTGCATCTTTAAAGTTATTTGAACCATTTTATTTTGGAGAAAACAAAACTTATCAGTTGTATACAGCTGTGATTTATTTGTATTAATTAAAGTCCCTTTTTCATCTTGGAAGATATTCATGGCCCATTGTTGGCTTAGGGTTCCACTCCTAGCTGCTGTGTCATCCTGTAATTATTTTTGTGTTGAAAACTGAATTAGAAACCAGCTCATTTTATCTTAGGGGCACCCAACTAGCCAAATCAACCAAAAGCTGTAGAAAGGCATTTTTAAGGACCTTATAATGTTTCAAGTCTGTTTAAAGTGATGTTTTCATAAGCTAGAAGAAGTTCATCTGTTCGGATTCCCTAGCTGAAATTTTAATTTCCCGAAAATGTTAGGGAGCAAAATCTTTCTATTAGAAAATGCTAGCTGAAATGAACTTTCCACGAACTTTGCACGGAATTATTTTCTAGCTGAAAATGCTAGCTGACATTTTTGACTACCAAAAACCGCAATTGCGACCTTTCAAAAAACATCAGGGGCCATGATTTCCCAATTGCGAATCTTTTAGTGCCCTCCTTAATCGACGCTGAAAGCCCAAGGCGAATTACCCTCCACCGAACAGATATATTCCGAAAATTGTCATTGGGTGTCCTTGTTATCTGTGATGATTATTTTGTCAAACTGCTCTTAAGATATTCTTTGTCAGGTATTTATTCATCTGTCATTTGTCCTGCAGCATCATCACTCTCCAGAGTGAACTGTGTACAGACAAACCTGGATGATTTTATTCTGGCGTTGATGGATGCTCGTGCCAATATTTTCTTATACAGGCACAATACTAATATTTGCATCTTTGATGTTAATTGAACCATTTTATTTTGGACAAAACAAAACTGATCAGTTGTATACAGCTGACAGTTCTTTATTTGTATTAAAGTCCCTTTTTCATCCTGGAAGATCTTCATGGCCCATTATTGGCTGAGGGTTCCACTCCTGCTGTGTCGCCCTGTATATATAAAGTTTAATTATTTTTGTGTTAAAAACTGAATTAGAAACCAGCTCATGTTATCTGTGATGATTATTTTGTCAATCTTCATTAGAGATCCTTTGTCAGGTATTTAATTCATCTGTCATTTATCCTGAAGCATCATCACTCTCCGGAGTGAACTGTGTGCAGACAAACCTGGATGAAGAACCAGAAGCTGTCAGGGATGAATTCCACAATTTCCTGGCAAAAATGATCAGTAACTGGACTAACAAACGAGACCAGGAAGAACTGAGTATAATGAACACATGATTGCTGCTGATTCCAGCCTGCTTGTTTTATCAAAGTGTTACATGTATATAGCATCAGCTGAGAATAATAAGACCAGAGATTTACAAGCTCCATGCAAGTGCAGAAGCAGACTATCAAGATGGCGTCCATTTCTATTTTTATTTTATGGGCTGATTTAGAAATGGTGGTGCATTGGTGTGGTTAATAACTACAGCAGACTTACTTTAGTCAGAAGTGTGGCAACCTTGGCTGAGTTGTTCAAAGCATAGTTAGCGCTAATCATTGGTTAAGATGTATTAAAACCTATAGGTTGTCATGGAATTTAACACGGGTTAGTGCTAACCATGCTTCAAGCAGCTGGGTCCTTATCACTGGTACTGGCATCATGCTGTATACAGTAATTTCCTCTGAAAGGAAACTCTGCTCTAAATTTCCTTTTTTTTCCTACGTGATGTTTCCTCCTTTTCACGGGCGGGCTTTGGGTTCAATTTCTTCATCTCAAAAAATTACCCTGATGTGTTTGTGCCAGGTGTACAAAACTATGTTTACAGCCAGCTAATTTTAAATTTGCCCAGTTTTTGGCCCCAAATGAAAACCCCTTTGTGTTGAAAATTGGGTACCAGAAAGAAACCTTACAGAATGCTGTTAGGAACTCAGTACACCTACTCATTCCATGCTGGATATCTTGTCAGGATGGAGAAGATTCTCGTCCAACCAAGTACGTAGTGATAGTTGTACTCCTAGTCACTACAAATTGGTTTAATCCTGTAACGGACTAGGAGTAACCCCACCCACCCTGGATGGAATCCCAGTTGTTTCATAATCCTGAAACCAACGACGTTAACTTTGCCAGTAGCAGCTTTAAAGGCACATGATTTGCACTCCATATCAGAAATTAATTTCGTTGAAGTATTGTAAGCTTGTCACATTGGACATAGCTGAACACCTGTCGTCTACTTTGATACAATCACCCCAATTTTAATGCATGCATCAATTTTGTTGGTAAATAATGTTGTCCCCCTCCCCACCTCCTCCATGTCAACTGAGGTTGTTGCTGTGAACACATTGTATTCACAAGTGTTAATGATTAGTGGTTTAGTAACTGTAACGTTTTCACTTGTGAAATGGGCAAAAACAATTCTGTAAATATATTTATTTATTGTTTTTGAGAGAATGCACCCTTCCTTGATTTTTTACCCATTCATTTTCGTGTCTACTTCATGATGGGTTCTGCTGTCCTAAAATGTTTAAATTGCGAGTTGTGACGTGACAACATGTGATACATTGTTTGTTTCTCACAAACTATCAAAGCATTCTCATCCCCAGCCTCCAACCCAAACGTCTTTGGGCTCGTCACAAGTTGCTCCCTCACGTGGAGATGGAACGCGTGACGAGCCCAAAGAGCGTCTGCGTCTTCATGATGGATTCCACTGTCGTAAAATGTTTAAATTGCGTGCCATGACGTGACAACATGTGATACCTTGTTTGTTTCTCACAAACTGTAAAAGCATTCTCTTCCCTAGCCTCCAATGCAGACGTCTTTGGGTTCGTCACGCGTTCCTCGTCCACATGGAGAAGGAACGCGTGACGAGCTCAAAGAGTGTCTGCATAGGAGGCTATCTCATCCCTGGTATTTCCTGGTTTTTATTTGATTCTGATTACTTCACTGGTAAAGCTTGTTGCATTCCAAACAAAACTTTACCACATAGAAATGGGGGTCCCATCGCCTACATGAAGACAGAAAAGAAGTACGTTATTAAAGAGGCGGCACATGCCTTAACAACCTTGTTATCATACCAGCATGTGGTTGGCTTGGTGATTCCTTGAAAGCCTCTGAGTGAATGACACCACAGTTGTTTAGATTACAGTCAGAGGTTGATGGGATTTGAATTGTTAAGTGTTGGGAAGAGTGCACTTATACTCAATAGAGAGTTTTTGGTTAATGAGTGTTTGCCTATTCAGGGTTCGGTAGAAAACAAGGGGACATTTGATACATTTCTTCTGTTGAAAAGAATAAAACTGAGTGGAAAAAACTGTGGGTCTTTCTCGTACATCTTTGCAGTAGATGAAAATAGTTGAGCTATGCCAATTTGTCGGTTCTTTTCCAAAGTTCCTTCAGCCACTCCCATAGAAAGTCCCTTTTAATATTGATTTTCCACACATTAGTTACTCACGTCTTCCGTTAATTATTCAAACTACTTTTATGTAAACCTTATTTTGGTTACGGAGCTCCTACCCCTCCCCCCACTCCGACTCCAGTCTGTGAAGACATTAAAAATAATATGTTGGTTGTCAGAACACTTATTGCATTTCTCAGAAGTAATAACAGAAAACAAAACGAATTAGCGAATTCTCCAGTGAGGGAACTGGTGAAGAGGAAGGGGGATTTAAAAAGGAAAGGGGGGTGTGGAGGGGGAGAAGCGGGGGTCGGAAGTACATACAGCTCCGAAGAAAGTTCCAGGGAGATGTAGGAATTTTCTTTTCACGGAAAGTTGATTTGTTCGTTTCGTGCATTTATGAACGTAAAACGTTTGGATTAAACGACCTTCTAAGGTAAGGTCAACGTCTGAAAAAGTTGCTCAATTTGAAAGGTGCTAAATACGCAGTGTTGAGTGACAAAGATAATTTGTTTTATTTATTGGGTGTGCTTCGTGTTCTTTTTGAATGGTTTTGTTACAGACTTCTACAGCCTCAGCCTCGCTCGAAACTTTATAAGTGTAAAGCTGTAAAGAGGGGCAGACGATACCTGAAAACATCTCAAATATTGCTCTCAAGCATACCGACAAGTTCAAGCTCCCTTGAGCACATTTAAATTCCTAGAATCCCAGGGTGTTTTTACAATCATTCTCATAAGTTTGTGAAGTCAAAACATCACATTCAAAGCATTGTGATTGGTTGACCTAGTATACAATAAAACCCAATAAGGTAAAACATCCGGTCACCAGACAAAACTTCATTGTTTGCTCAAGAACACAATTTTTTTGATCACATCAAACCTGCCACTGAAGAATTAAGAACGTTTGATCGCTATTTTCGCTTTTGCGTTGTTCATTATGGATGTTAAGACCTTGCTAGATAATCTACATGACCAAGTGTCTTGTTCTGTGTGCATGTGCACATTTACCGAGCCAAAACAGTTGCCGTGCTTGCACAGTTTCTGTCTTCACTGTTTGAACGGGATTCATCGAACAAGTCCAAATCGTGGAGTGATATCTTGTCCAGAATGTCGCAAGCAAATCAGAATCCCAGGAAGTGGAAATCCTAGCGAGTTTCCAAACAACTTCCGTATAAACAGCCTCCTGGATGTGTTGGCCATTAAAAAGTGCAACACAGCTGGCGTGAAATGTGGCAATTGCGACAAAAGAAGTACGAACTGTTTTTACTGCTTCCCGTGTTGTTCGTTCTGGTGTGAAGACTGCATCACGGGACATAACATAATACGAAGTAATAAAGATCATCGTGTGCTGGCGATAACAGCCTTTCAAGATCAAGACATCGAGGAAGTGTTAAAGCGACCAGCGTTTTGCCAAAAGAAACACCACGAGAAGGAAGAGCTCAAGTTCTTCTGCAAAGTCTGCAAAGCCGCCATTTGCAACGCTTGTGCGTTAACAGATCACGAAGGTCATACCAAGATACTTATGGAAGCGGCTGCGCACGAACGCAAGCTTCACTTTAAATCTGTTATCACATCGCTGAAGGAAAAAGCACAGGAAGAGAGAAATGGAGTCGGCAAACTCAAGCAGAGCAAAGTTGACGTTCAGAAGAAATTAGCTGATGTGAAGAGCAAAGTACAAGCGACTGCAGATCAGATGATCGCTCTCATTGAAGCAAGAAAACAGGACATTTTCAACGCTGTTGATAATCAAGCGACAGAGACGCTCGATTGTCTCGCGTTGAAAGAAAGCGAATCCAAGGAGAAGCTCAAACTGATTGAATCAACAATCGAGAAAACCGAAAATCTTCTGAAACGCAGCTCCAACGCTGAAATCCTAGCGTTTAATATTGATGAAACATTTGGCAGAATCCTTGGGACCAAGGAGTTCAAGGTACAAGTGACTCTGTACGAATTACTTATTGTAATTTTAATGAAAATAAGAAAGTTGTTAGCATGTTAAACACTGAGGGAATAGGTTCTGTAAAAACCGTTTTCAGCACAGCTAAAGCGCAGCAGCCAAGCGCTATAAGAAAAGAAAATAGTAAAGCAGTTGCTGGGTTTGAAGGAAAACATGTTCGGGGCAGTGCTGTTAAGGTTCAGATGCAAACCAGGCAGTTCAGACATGTGCTGTCTTTTGGTGAAGACGGTGAGTCTGTTGGAATGCTTACCGAACCATGGGGGGTGACAGTGAATGATAGAAATGAAATAGCAGTAACTGAGCAGTTCAACCACAGGGTATCGGTATTCAGTAGTGACGGTAACCACCTAAGATCGTTTGGTAGATGGGGTGTGAGTGAGGGTGAATTTCAGTACCCTTCAGGTATAGCTTTCGACAGCAATGACAATATTATAGTGGCGGATTGTGATAACAGCCGCATACAAATGTTTACCAGGAATGGTGAGTTTCTTACTAAGTTTGGTGATCAAGGTAGTCATGATCACCAGCTTGAGAGTCCTGAGGGTTTATCTGTCACCACTACTGGTGATATTATTGTTGCTGATACTGGTAATCAATTTATTAAGATATTTTCCCCTCGTGGTCAGTTTGTTCGTAAATTTGGCGGTCAGGGCTCTTTGAAGGAACCCTATCACTGTATCCAGACGGAGCAATATTTTATAGTCTCAGACTCGGGTGATCACTGTATCAAAGTGTTCGATTGGGAGGGGAATTTTCTGTTTAAATTCGGAAAGGAGGGAGACAAGGATGGTGAGTTCAGTTGTCCTGGTTACTTGTCGGTTAACAAGGATGGACACTTGATGGTGTGTAATTCAGGGAATGACCGAGTGCAAGTGTTCGAAATGAACGGGAATTTTGTGACAAAGTTTGGTAGAGAAGGCAGCGGGAGAGGAGAGTTAAGTTGGCTAGTGTCTACAGCAAATCTTAGTGATGGAAGGATAGTTGTGTGTGACAATCATAACAACCGAATACTGATATTTGAGTTGGTATGATCTGTTCTCACTTTTCATTTATCATCGATAAAATGTCTCGTCACTGATTCAGAAAAGTGTTTTGTAAGAAATTGAGTTAATTAGAGCAATATTTGTTATTCAGTATTCTGGGTGCTTATTTCAGGCGAGAAGGTTACTTCATAGCTGATTTGTTTTATATTTCTTGTTTTGCATACAACCGTGATGTTTTCAGCGGATATGTTTGCATTTTTTTTTTATTCGTTAAAACTCTGAGACGTTATGATAACTGGGTTGTAACAGTTACTAATTTGATAATTGTATTTTACTGATTTATGGGACAAAGGTCATTGTAAGCTTCATTGTTTTACTGTACGACGTTCACAAGAACCTTTCTACACATGTCAACAATTCCTGATGTAGATGTAGTTGTGATACTCGTTATCCCTTACATTTATTGTAAGCAGTTTTACAAACATTCTCAAATAATAGCGCATAAAATTATCAATAACTGTGAAATTAGTAACTAGGGAAGAGATTTATAGCAACTTTTACCAAACGTTTCCTTATTTTGCAAGACCGTATTCATAATTTTTTGGATTTTGCACTTTAAGAAGTTTGTTCCTAGCTTTTTGTAATAGTGTTAGTGGTTAATATTCCAGCGTCGCGAGTTGCTGAAGTGTAAATAAATAACCTTTGTTGTTGAAAGACCGTATTCATAATTTTTAAGATTTTGCACTTTAATGAGTTTGTTCCTAGTTTTTTGTATTGTTGTTAGCGATTAATATTCCAGTTTCGGGAGCTGGTGAAGTGTAAATCACTAACCTCTGTTGTTGAACTTTGCGTGAGGTTTGAATTCTTTATGAGTTTGCATCTTACGGATCAGCTGTTGCGGGTCTAAAATGTTTTAACTGATCTGTCTTTAATCATCCAGGAATCTGATAAGTGATGGCAAGAAAATAACAGTTATCAGAATGCTCAGTAATAGAGATGGTTAGCTCTGAGCTGGCCGATTTTATTTATAACATTGACCTGAAAATCAAACTGAACGGATGGCTTTTCCGGGTTATGTTTTTATGACAAAAACGCGCAAATGTCACCTAAAAGCAAGTAGCTTGCGGTGGGAAGTGTAATTTCAGTCGACATGGCAGGGATTGCCTTCATCTCCTGCCCCATTCTATTTATTTACAGTCGCTTTAAGTTTTTTCATTCAAGGACACAAACATCTTCAGGAAAGCGGAGATAACAGAAAGGGAAGTGAAATCCTTGAAATCCCTTTCAGACTCCCACCTCCCCCTTAGTTTTAGCATCACGAAAAAAAAAAAGAAAAACAACTTTATCATTAAGAATGCCGTTAAGCGTAACATTGCTGGAGATGTACGTGTCGCGCTTCTTAAAAGCGTATTCTAGCTAATTCTGTTCAGTTTTGCCGGGATCTTTTGTCGCCGGGGCGGTTAGACCGTACAAAGGGCAGCCAAAAAGGGAAAAATTATCCACATCTTGTGTAACCAACTTAAAGGTTCCTTGTGCCCCCGGTGTAATACACGTTTTCTTTATAGCTTCCCTTGTTTTGTTCTCAACCCCGCCCCCCCCCCCCCCAACCCCTCCCATACCTACGTGTTGTTTCAGCCCCCGATTAATTGTTCCTCCTCCATCTCCCTCCCTTTCATAACTCCCGCTTCCCGCAGTAACCTCTGCCGTCTCCCGTACCATTACCACCCCCTATTCTCCCCCTCCCCCGTACCTTGGCGTTTTTCCTGCCCCCAATTAAGTATTCCTCCTCCATCTCCCTCCCTTCTGGAACTCCCGCATCCCCCCGTAACCTCTGCCGTCTCCCGTACCGCTACCACCCTCTACTCTCCCCCAAATTACCTTCCCTTGGTTTGTTCTCCACCCCCCCCCATACCTACGTGTTGTTTCAGCCCCCGATTAATTGTTCCTCCTCCATCTCCCTCCCTTTCATAACTCTCGCTTCCCGCAGTAACCTCTGCCGTCTCCCGTACCATTACCACCCCCTATTCTCCCCCCCCCCCCCCATACCTTGGCGTTGTTCCCGCCCCCAAATAAGTATTCCTCCTTCACTCCCCTCCCTTTCAGAACTCCAGCCTCTCGCCGTAACCTCTGCCGTCTCCCGTACCTTTCCTAACTCCTATTCTCCAGGCTCCCGCCCCATTTCTCCTCCTAAAAGTGACTGAGACCACCGAATTTATCACGAACGTCAGGGTTATTGCCATCAATTGTCGGTGGTGAATGTCTGCAAATCCTATTTTATACTCCTCTCTAACAATAAACAACTTCATAAGATCGTGGTGTTTGTGACTGAAAATATAGAACTGTTCCAGTTTTCCCACGCAAAAAAGTTCGACATTTTGTCCGCACGATATGTTCTTGAAAATACAGTTTCCTGTGAGAGGCCACAAATGAAATACTTATCGGTATTTGGTCATCACATTATCCAAGACAAAGGATAAGGTGATCGGCTCCGTCATGAGCGACAATTGTAAAAGAAACAATTTTTTATAGATAGGAACTCCCGCATATCCGCAATGCCGTAATCTTCATGAAAGTCTCACCCGGTTCGAATTGTCATTAATCAGGGGCAGCTAACGAGCCAAATCAACCAAAAGCTGTAGTAAGAAAGGCATTTTAAAGTACTTTATGGTAGTTGACGTCTGCTTAAAGTGACGTTTTCGTTAGCTAGAAGAGTTTCATCGATTCGGATTTTTAATTGCCCGAAAATGTTAGGAAACAAAATCTTCCTTTCATTGATAAAATGCTAACTCAAATGAACTTTCAACGAACTTTATAGGGAACTATTTTCTTTCCGTAAATGCTAGCTGACATTTTTGACTGCCAAATACGGCCTTTCCAAAAACATGGGGGCTATGATTTCCCCAATGCGAATCTTTTAGGCCGCGTTTCAGTTACGAAAATCCGATTGCACTCTTCTTGTCGTTGGGTGTCCCTAATAAATTGTGCATTTAATTTAATTCAGGGCATTCAACCGAACGCTACTGAGCAGTACTTGACTAAGGTAAGGCCGTAAAGTTGATGAAGTATAAGTGACTCTGGTCAGTATGAGCACTAAAGGAATTAATGGTGAACGTTTCACGCTATGTGGTTTACATTACTAAGCTATCATTTTTAGTCCTTGTTTGTTGAGAAACGGGAGAGTTTTTCGTTTGAACCGGTCTTGTATTCGGTAGCCAAAGTGCAGACGCCTCCTATTTCCTTTGTTCCATTCGGCAACAAAGGAAATAGGAAACGTCTGCAAGCAGTCTAATGTTCGGCAAATCATTCTGGTCCTTCTCGTCAGAGGGGATTTTTCAATTTTTTTTAATCAATAACAGCAGCCTGGGGGAGCAGGGATGGCGCAGTGGTGAGAGCACTCGCCTCCCACCAATGTGGCCCGGGTTCGATTCCCGGACTCGACGTCATATGTAGGTTAAGTTTGTTGTTGGTTCTCTACTCTGCTCCGAGAGGTTTTTCTCCGGGTACTCCAGTTTTCCCCTCTCCTCTTTAGCTTTGCGTTGGCACTCTTAATTGTTTCTTTACTCTGTTCAGGTAAAATTAGAGCAATAAGTTCCATTATTAATCAGATCTTTGGATTCTTGACTCGACCAAATAAAAAGAAATTACAAATTGGCCTTAGCGAGCTTGTCAGTCACCAGATATCGATCCATTATTATTTATAGGGAGGCGACTCGAGTAACTCCCCATGAGTTTGTTTAGGCAGCCAATCAGGATAACAGCTCGACTCAAGCGATTAATTTCGTCCCCTTCTTTTGCCACATGCTGGGATGTTAAAATCGCACTGTAAAAAGTGCTTGCCACCTTTGGCACAGCGTGAATGATATATATATCATTCACGCTGGTAATATCATTCATTTGGTAATAGACAGCACTACAGGAAAATTATAATAAGTTTGGTTTCTTTTTGTCTACAAGCCTCCTGTCAACCTCGTTGTCTACAGCCGTGGTCGGCTGTTTATGGTAACTCAGTAAGCAGCGCTTACGTCACTCCATTGTCTTCTGTATTCCTCAGTGGGAACAGTAGTATTGACCAAGATGAAGATTTTGGCCAGAGTTGTCACATCACTGCGTCAAAGTCTGATGGCAGCCTTACATGTAATGACTGTTTCACAAATAAGGAAGTTCTTGACAGGAGTAGAAAACACTTCAATGGTCTAGATAAGAATTTGAAACCAAGGAGCTGCCCTGAGTGTAGGGCTAACTTTTCTGAAAATAGTGCTCTGGGAAGCCCACCTGCAGTTGACAGTACTGTTTCTTCAACGTCGAAAAATTTATATCTTAGTACACAGTCGGATTCTAACACGGTAAGTATTGTGTCATCTAATGACGCAGCATTAGTGAGATAGAAAGCAGCATGTCGAGCAGTACGAGAACAGCCATTCTTGACCTAAGTGAATTGGACACGATAGCTGGTAATAGACTTTTACCCTCTGAACAAATCCCAACTGGGAATTTGGTCAAAGAAACACAAGAGACAGGAGGTGTAGCTGGAGAGAAGATTTCACCTGACAAACAAACTTGCGAGAAAGTTTGAAAATGACTGTGGATGGTTCAACTTTTATTAAACAAGTTGATCAGATGAAGAGGGAACAGAGTGCATAGAAAGTGCTCATGAACTTTACCGTCCAAATCTTCTTGTACTTCAACGCTTACTGGTCTTACACAAGGAACATCACCCAGTGCTTCAACCTTAAGACCAAACTCATCGGAACTTTTTACAAGGTACCTGAATATAGATGGTTGACGTATCTCTCCGGCTGCGGAAAATTGACACATCAGGTAAAAGTGGAGTCGCTGCAGAGGCAACTGATCGATGCACAGCAGAGGAGAACATTATTGGCAACAGGGGGGACAGCTTTAAAGACTAGTAAACTTGCTGACGAAGTGGTAACGATTAACACGGAAATTTTTTATTCATAATGAGCGTGTGTAATGTGTGTGTTATGAATGATGTTATTTACAGCAAAATACAATTACATCATTCTTTAATTACATTATCATCATCGTCTTGCACAAACTTGTATAATCCAGCTTGTAAAACTTTGTAAATACTGCAAATCTTCTATTAATCGTCCCTCTCAAATAAGCCCCTCTCCTCTTTTTAGATGAAGGAATTTGTTGCGCCAACAATCTTCTTTTAAGCCCCTCCCCCTTTCCATCCCACCTTTTCCTTCAAAAATAATCCAAATACAATAACAAACTTAACTGATAGGTCAGGATTGTAACACTTGATGTGGGTTGATGAAAAAACAGTACATCCGTGCCACGTGCTGGAAATCCAGAACACAATAATTTGTTCTTGATCTTAGACTGCATTACCTCCGACTTCACACACGTCAACTTTCCCACTTTAGCTTCTAGTTCCTTATTCATAATCAACACCCCTTTTCTTTTGCTGCCTGCACTATGTTTACCTACCACCCTACGTACGTACGTACGTACCTACCTACCTATCTACCTACCTACCTACCTACATACATACATACATACATACATACATACATACATACATACATACATACATACATAAACCTTTCTTTCATATCACTAAATTAAAGAAACAGTCGAGACTAGAATGGATACTACATCGTCAGGTTACATACTTAGTTTTGTGTATATTAAGTGCCAAATGATCTTACTTACGTTTTACTAAGTTTAAAGAAATCTTTGAAAAATCTTTGAGAAGAGTCGAACCCGGGTTATTGGCGTCAAATGTATATTCTTATCCACTACACCAATGATTTGTAGCTACCTAGGCAGGCACGTTTTAACAATGCTCACCATAACAATGTATGAAAGCTAACCAATTCGAGTCAGCGCATAACCCTGATCACTAGAGATCAGTGCCTAACCCAGCAGTTATTCTCTGCAAATCCGGGTTAACACTGAGGTTGTCATGAAACGACACGAAATGCCCCACCTTAGTTTGAGAAATGTTAGATTGCATATGTGTCAAGAAGTGTCTCAACGTATCTTGGAGTATCCATTCCGGTCACAACCTTAAAGAAACCCCCATCTATGACCCCCCACCTTCCCCTCCCCCATCCCCCAAATCAAACACACTTAGGGTGGGCTTAATAGAGGGGTTACAATAAATGTAATTGCAGCTTTTTAGTGTACAGAAGCCAATTCTTTTCTCTCCCCATTTTCTTGAACAGTGTTCATTGCCAGAGTCCAATGTCAGTGGTGAACAGCCCCTCTGTCTCTTAGCAGTGCTGATGAAGGCAGCTGGATTCAAGTGGAAGAGAATGAGGCCAAACCAACGTTATGGGTCCCAGACCATGCAAGTGTTACACACAGTTCTGGATTGCTAACAGAAAGCATCACTGCAGGTAGTGTTGGCACTTTAAAGTGGTTTTGAATTGCGCAGCATAAGTGAACTGGATTTGCTTTGATTCTGCATCGCCTCTCTCTGTGTTTGGCCAGCGAAAATCTAGTCACTTTTCCACCAATAAGAAGCAAAACCAACCGTGACTGGCATGCATGTATTTTCCCGTGCCTTGCCTCTGTAAAATGCACCGGTAACTGCTTTGAATGTGATTGGCTCATCGTGCCAGACAAGACCAATAACCAGGGTCTTAAAATAACTGGTGAGACCATGCTGGCTGTCTGCTCAACGTCTGGTTCAGTTCAGATGATCACGTCGTTGGCCAGTGATATTAACTCGTTGGCCTTGTCTCCTTCACCTGCACACATTAAACCGAAGGGGACATAAAAGAACCCATACACTGATTGAAAAGAGGAGGGTTCTGTGGTCTGCCCTTGTACACATCTCAGGGTTGGGTGGAGGCTGGGCGATGGGCTGGATGATGACCTGTCCTCAAGAGCTTCTGTTGGTCATAGAAACCTCTTAGGAGGACCTATGCATCACTTTGTGTGGAGGAGGTCTAATGATGACGATGGTGACTGCAGCTGGTATTTTGTTTGTCTTGTCATATTTAGGAACTGCGGCCTTGTTTTCTGTGGAACCTGTTCCGAAAAGAGATTGCCATTACCTGAAGAAAAGCTCGATGACCCTGTCAAAGTCTGCTTTGCTTGCTTTGAAAAGCTGGTCACCCTTCAGGAGCGAGAGAATGAGCGAACAGAAAATGAACGCACTTTGAAGTAGAGGGCTTCCGATTGATTCGTGAGCACCCTTGGAGGATCCATGTCTTCACACTTGATCATATGAATTGCTGGGAAGTCTTTTGATTGCTTTAAATTGTTATTTTTAGCAAAAAATTACATCAGGGAAGGGTGGGGGAGTCTTCATACCTTAACCTAGTTTTGACAGTGATTGGCTTGGGCAACAACATGTTGGCTACCCACAAAGTCATTTTGAATACACTAATAATGTAACTCGTTTAGCATTATGTGCAGATTTCGCCAGTGCGATATTTTTTTCCGCCGTTTCCACCATCTCAACAAAATCAGATGTTCGTTGACTTTTAAATGCTTGCATTTCAGTGTCTCTCTTTTCTATGTGTCAAAATTTGTTCTTCTTAGAAGGCGTGGGAAATTTAACCCCTCAGTTTGACCATTATGTTGACTCTCAGTTTGTAACAGTAGTTACACCAATCTGATTGATTAATTCACAGCAATTCAAATGACCAAGTTTGACAAATTCAAACTGTGGACCAAATTTGATTAATGGGGCTCTTTTGATGAGGATAAAAATATTTAGTAAGTGTTATAGTAAATAAGTATTTAAGTTACAATAATTGTGTTTTTTTTCTGTTTTTGTTGTTGTTGTTGTTGTTGTTGTTTGTTTGTTTTTCAAATAGCTTCATCTAAAAAAAAAATTGTGTACATGATGGAGAATTTGTTTGTTCAAAGCCAAAAAAGAAATGATTAATTTTTTTCTTTTTCTCAATATTTTTGTCTACTTTTGAAGTCTTTTTTGACATTTTCTGATTTTGTTTTTCAGTCTTATTATTACTGCTTGGCTCTTTTGTGGCCAGTTATAGGAATTGAGTTAAGAATCAAATTTGAAAGAATCGTTTTTGTATAAAGATGATCTGACAGGTACTAACACAGAACTTGAGGCAAGTTTTTTTTCCCCATTTCTTTTCCGACTTGCAACCATATCAGTCTTTCAAGGACTTGGGTTCGTGCGCTGAATTTGATTGCTTTGGGCGAGGGTGAAATCCTTTGCTGTGACCATTCAAATGAAAGCTGATAAGCAGTAGTTCACTGTTGACTAGGGGTAAAGGTCATTTACTACTCATGCGTTTTTACGTTATATAGCTTGTCTATTATTCGTGTGTCTCGTCGTAACTTTGTAACTTGGGCAATTCTTTTCTGACTAATCTGTTCATGAAACGCTCTCAGTCAGCAATCGGAAAGTTGACAGTTGAGCGAGGCAAACGGGTATTGTCACTTAAAAACTTGCCCCTCGAAAATTAAGGGTGCTGGTTGCACCGACTATTAATTATTCTTATCATTATCAGATTTTGTTAGCCCAATTAGAGTAGCTGTCAAGTGGTTTTCGTAATTTTCTGTTTTTCATGCTTCTGCCAAGCACTAGGGCGATGTCCTCTATAGTCAATCAGAACTGCTCTCTTACTCAGCCAATCAGAATGAGTAAAATTGCAATTTGATCGCAGCGAACTTGTCGGTTGCCAGATGTCGCTGTGTTGTTGATGAAAGTGAAGCAAATCCCCAGCCACTCAGAACATTGTTTTGACAACCGAGCAGGGTCACGGTTCTACTCACCTTTTCTACCATTTGCCAGCTCTGACAGGCTTTCTGAACCTTATGCCGCAAGGTCTGTGTAGTTCACTGTGTCACGCTAGTCTTGTGTAATAAAATTACGGAAAGAGCATTTGTGGAGCGTCTTAAATTTAGTAACGAATGCGCATTATTGTGTATTGTGAGTAGGCTACAAACTGATGGAACCGCGCAAACTGCGTTAGCCGTTTTCCCATTCCCTAGTGCTGAAAGCCTGCGGTTAGCCGGAGTAGCTGGCGGTATTGTAGGCGGGGAGCAAATTTTTGGCGGTGCTGCTGCAAAAAGCGAGCTGCGCAGCAGCGAGGAGAATGGGGAGGAGGCGTTTGAAATCTAATTAACGCTACAACAATACCGTCTTCGATGAAAGCTGCCATTATTTTCTCTTTATGGTTCGTCATATGCAAAGTGAAGTGTCCCTTGGGAAGTACGCGAGGGATCATTTAACATTTGATTGACGTGTCTACCTCTCTCGACAAATCCGTTTGTCCCAAACACTGGTGTGCGGACTATTCAAAAACCCATGGTTTTGGAGCAGGCGTTGTTTCAAACGCCTCCTCCCCATTCTCCTCGCCGCTTCGCTGCTCGTTTTTTGCAGGAGCGCCGCCAAACTCTGCTTCCTGCGCCTACAATAAACACCAGCTACGCAGGCTAGCCTGCGGTAGAATCACCATTGCATCAAAGACACGTGGTCCAATTGCAAAGTCAAAGCTAACCTGTGATCAGGCTTTCTCTTTCCCTTTTGTACCGTGCACCCCACCACCACGAAAAAAACAACTATATAAATGAAAGAACACCTGATCGCAGTTCGGTCAAACCGCACCAAGTGAAAGCAAAATCATCAGCTTTTGTGACGTGATATCCAAATTGCTTTTGACAGTTGGCTATTATAGCATAAGAGAAGAATGCGGAGTGTTTACACCATTGTACGAAAAACGATAGAAAGGCGTGAGAAAACGGCGAGTAAACGGACCGGGGGTGGCTGTTAATTGATATCATTAGTTCTTCAACTTCTCTTAGTGCATCGCTTATTCTTGTTCCCTAAACTGAACCTGCATATTTTAAGCAAGTTTAACCACAACCAACCTCGGCAATCACTTTCTGTTACACAATTGTAGTTTGAAATATCTCGGGAATGTCAGCTGGACCGTTTGAGAATCGGCCTGCCTAACCGAATGGGAGTGCTCAAGGGGAGACTGGGATCCAGCTAGTTAAAGCTCCAAATTGCACCTACAGTCCCGAGCGAACCTTTTTAATGACCTTTAGTGTTTTCCCTAAAAAGAGCTTCTAATTTGACACTCTTAGTATTGCAATTATGCACCAAAAAATTGCGCTCTTGTTGTTCGTGGTACAGAGATTGAAAAGCCTTGTATTTTCTGCCCTTCTACCTATGTCCTTAAAAATTCTCCTCGTTTCTCTTTTCGCTTCCATGACAACATTTACAGAATGAGTTCATAATCAACAATATAGCAACCTTTTATAGAATTGACACTGAAAGTAAAGTTAAATGGCCTTGTATTAAATGTCACTCAAATTCTTTGCCTGTAAGTCTTTTGTGTTCAGTCATGCCTTAGATTTCCTCGGAAAGTCTCTTCTTATTTTACTAAACTACAAGTAAGCGAGTGATATATGTTAAACAGTCCCTCACTGAGTTGATGCTTCAGTCAGATGTCTGTTAATTATCAGAATACTGCACTGAAAAATGAATAGCTAAAATCCTTCACTATTATATATAGAATACATAACACAAGTCCATCAGTCTCGACTTGCTTTTCTAATTACTTCGACTCATTGGACCTCTTCAGTCGACACTTTTGCCTTATTCGAAATGCAAATTTTGTTTCACCTTTCCGAAAAAAGTAAACAAATTTGTGATTGGGCCTGGTAACTAATAGATCGCTTTCAATTTTGTTTTGGTTTTGGTTCCTTCCGCTGCAAGACCGGTTTGAAACAGGAACGAAATGGAACCCAGGATTCCAAATGGTATGATCTTTATTTTTGTTGATAAAATGTAAAGTATACTGTTCGATGCAGCTGTTTTTTGGCGACATTTAACAAAAAAGGTCGAGGAAACTGCAATGTGAACAGCACTCTAAGGACACATGCATCCAATCGGACAAATTTGTCACATCCAATTTCTATTTTCCGAATTCAAATACATCATCTATGAGCTAGCCGTTATTTCTTCAGATGAGTGAGGAATTGTCAGTTCTTAAAAGAGATGCTCTGTACAAAGTCGCTGGAGGAGCAAAAGTTGAATTCGCGATACACTGATAGGAACTACATGGCCGAAATCGAAATGAAATACTCTGAATTCGAACGATAGAGAATGGAACTGACCTCGTCGTGTTTCTATAATCCATGAGGACGCTTCTTACTAGATAGCTGGGATTTTTTTCCGCTACCGACAAACGCATATTCAAAAAAAATTCTACTCTGTTTTATCCCTAAATATCTATTTGACACTACGTGTACTTGCCAGTCAATTTTAACCTTTGCTTAAATACGCTCAAGCCTTGTATCAGGGAATCTTTGCAGCGTTAGCTTGCCGCCATTAACATAACAAACTCTTTGCTGTAATCAGCCTTTTCAAGGGAGATATACCTGCTTTAGTGTTTTGACTCGTGTATAAATTAAAAGAAACTAAAAACATCTGTGATAGCTGTTGCGAGGCGCAGCCGGAGCAATAAAACATCACCATAAAAAACAGTTCAGACGCGAGGTATTTTTTCAGTTGTTAGTGTTTAAAAGTCACCTTCAAAATGGTTACTTTAATACGATTGATCGCCTGATATCAGATACAGCTTGCCACAAAAGCAAAGTTCCAGTGGAACAGAGTTTGGAAAGCTTGCGGAAGTCCCTTACAAACAAAAACACTTTCAGAAAAAAAAAATAATAATAAAGAGGAAGAACATTGTGCCACCATAGTAGGGATGCGCTGTCTTCTATGGCTTTCCCAATGACACTCTAAACTTTACCAGAGTATGGGTCTGCAAATGTTTCACATTAACAGTTGTTTTCGCAAGATGTATATACGATAGCCTCAATGTGGGCACAAATTTGAGCAAAAATGCGAATAGCTTAAAGTAGCAGCGATTTTTTTGTTTTACACATGAGATCCAGGCCACACCGAGGATCAGCCTCGACATCGTAGAAGCAGCGGTGCAAACCCTGCCGGTACGTTTGGTCAGTCAGGAAAATTCTCAGAGAAGAAATTCTTCCTACAGGAGCCATTATCACCCATGTATTCCACGTGTTCTGTCCTTTCCTTCCCAGGAAACGCAAACTGACGTCTTTCTACAGGCAGCCGAACTAATCAAAGACGCCCGTCTGTGCTCAGCCGAACTCAGCTCAGCGAGAGCCCGAAGAAATCACGAAGAACAACCGATGAGGCGAAGATCGGAAGGTGTGTTATTCATACGTGCAGCCACTAAGTCGGGTATACGTAACTAAACATTTAGCCGTTCATACTCTCTGTGAATTAGATGCTGAAGTTCATGAGTTGAAACTATTGAGTAGCAATTGTTGTTTTCGACGGAAATCCTACAATATTTGTCCTGTGTAGAAAGTGGTTCTCACTTTTGAGTCTGTCCATGGAATCCTGGCTCCCTGGGAGCTTGGTGATGCTGAGCTTGAAACTCGAAGTGTGGCCATTCAAATGAAAGTTATTGAGAAGCAGCTTTTGTTTTCGTTTTTACTCACGAGGTACAAAGAAGGTTCCACACCGTTTAAGACTGTGGAAGAAATTCAATTAAAATGATAGTCCATTTCAATGAAAATTGATTAGCCAATCACTAAAACGTTTTTAAGAAGTGATGATTGTAATAAATTTAACTGGGCGTGTCCTTAACCCTTTGTAGACATTGGGTTCTTTTCGTTTATCACCATGGGTAAAATGGGGGTAGAGGAGGGGGGGAGGGAGTGCGGAGGAGAGACGTTACAAGAGGAAATTTGTCAAAATTTTTAGTCTCCTAAACAGACGCAAAGAATGATAAGACATTTATAACACGGAACAAACGGCCATAATAATAATTGTTTTAAATAACAGCAATTTTACGGTTCTTTCCTTTCTTAGCCATTATTACACCGTACTTTCCCTCACTTTTTCTTTCTGCAAAATGCTTCAGAGTAAAACGATACCTTCCAGCTCCAAAGGAATCAATTAAGATATGACCTTTATCTCATTGGCTCTCTACTAACACCTTGTCACATAAACAGTCTGGACGTACAAATAAAATAATATATAGATTTAGCCAAGCCTAAAAGCGTAGCTTCACGATTATGATTTTTTTTTGTACTGGTATTAAACAACTACGATTGGCTTTCCTTGGGCCAAATTTTATGTTTAGAGCAGTCAACAGGAATTGACCGCGGTGTAAAACCTCTAAACATTGAAACATTACAAGAAAGCAATATACGACGCGTATGTTTGTACGAATACAAATTTAAACAAACAAAAAACGATCAAACATTTCATCCAACATCGTGTTGGACAAGCATGTTTGACCGTTTAGCCACATCTCTCAACATTGCTTTTAAATGACTTTCCATGTTTGATCTAGGTCACTGAAATATTTTCATCCAACATTTCGCGTTACGAACAAATATTTGATCATTTTGCCACCCCAAACAACAAAGCATGCAACCAAGTGAACCAAATAACGTCGAAATTTCAGCGATAATACGCAAAAAATCGTTCTGTGTACTCACTCTGTCTAGTGTTTGATCAAACATTGTTTGTGCGTTTAGCCACCCAACGTTGTTTGACAAACACGATGTTGGATGAAAATGTTTAATCGTTTAGCCGGTGCTTTAATCCTTTTTTACGAGGAATTATTACGATGACGTGTAAATAAGATAGGGCAAAAAAGTCTTAACGCTGCTGAGGGACAGACGTCGAAAAACAGTCAGCCAAGCTAAGTAAAAACACTCGTTCGCGATCGCTTGCAAGCAAAACAGCAAACCAACGAAACAATTCAACTTCTTCTTTGCGTCCAAAACGAGTAGAGATGAATTTTTATGTCCAGTCGAAAGAAAAATACAAGTTTCATTCCTGATCCAAGAAAAGTAAACGATTAAACCAAATGTTAAGCTTCAATTTATTTAATTTACCTGTGATGTAGAGGTTCTTGAAAATACGTATCCACTGTAGTAAAAACACGAATCTCCGTCCAAAAATAGTAAGCGGTTTGTCCAAAGGAAGAACTTCTTCCTCTAAGTTTGAGCTACTCGTTCCTCCCATTAATGAAAGGTGAACTGTTATGTGTCCTTTCTTGGCGAGCTGCAAGATGCCGCGGTAAAGTGAAAGCCCTTGAAGCGTTGAATCATTTTGTTTTTCAACCACACAATCCGAGCGCCATGCAAGTGGATCCAAGTTTTAAGCTTTTCCTAAGAAAAATATTTTGCTCTTCCGTTTTAGCACTTGGAAATTCACCTTCCGGAGTATCTTAAACTAGTTCTCGATTTTTATGCCTTTTACACGAAGAAATTCAAAAGAAGATGAAGTTGTTTTGCTCAAAATGAAGAAACCAACTGACTGTGAAATTTCGAGTCGTAGAAAGCGCGAAAAATTAAGCCTCGTTTTGGTTTGGGTATCCCACACCTGGCTTGAGCCTGCGATCCAATCAAAAGCCAGAACCTGGTCAGCGGTCAACTTAAAAAAAAAAACAGCCGTCCTCGATGAGCTTCAAACTTGAGCCCGCGATACGGTCACGCGATACTGGTCAGCGGACGCCTTGTTTTGACAGGTGTCAATTGACCATAACATTGATGTCCGAGGATGTCTAATATCAAAGATGTATGCTGTAAACTAGGTGGTCAACTGGAATATTATAGGACATTTTACAGCGCAAACATGAACCGGCGGAAGTAAGTACCTAGGCACGTACGTACGGTGACCAAACCCAAATTTCTCGAGTAGATCGGTTACCATATTTTCTTACTAATGGTGCTCCGCTTCGCGGCCCTTCGGGCCGCCGGAGATCCGCTAAAATGACCATAAAAAATTTAATTGATATCTGTTGGGTCTAGTTTGACTAGCTAAACGGAAATGTCAACAAAATCGAGTTAGAATATGTTAAGACGACTGACAACTGCGGTGTTGAATATTTATGCATCTTCTGCGAGGCATCTCTATTTCGTTATGTCGACGAAACCTCCAGCAAATAGTGAAAAACTAAAACATTCCCGGGCACAGTCCGAGCAACATCATGATCAAAATAACTCTTCAGGAAAGTAAAAACGGAAAGAAAGACAAGAAAAACAACCCATAGTACTAGTAGCTGTGGTTTCGAAAATTTTATTGTACCTTTCTTTGATTGAATTTGCTTGGCCGCCAAAAGCACTGGATGCAATGCTATTTTCTTTCGCAATGACACTGGAAGCAGTATTACTCGACTTAATGATAAGAAAAAAGGCTGAGTGAGTAGGTGAAATAACGACAAAATGAAAGGAAGTTGTTCACGAACAATACCCGATAATCGTCCGAAGCGAAGTCAATCCAGCATAATTCATCAATGTTTGTAGAATTACTGGCGATCAAAATTCTAGGATTTCGTCTTCTTTGCTGCTAAAACTAAAAAAAAAAGGCGTTAGGAAAATCATAGGTACAACGTATTTTTAAATTTGCGTCTCTTTTCAAGCTCCGACACATGATTATTTTATATCGAAATCAATCATGCTTTTTTAGAATTTGATGAAAACTCGCAGTCAGCTGTTTGTTATGCTCCATTTCGCTATCTATGTTAGGTTTTTATTGTGATGTTCTTGTTCCTCAGAATGGGAAAAAGATCAACAGTACTTTGCAAAAGATTTCTTGAAAACCATAGAAATTAAATTTCACAAAAGCTCGTTTAAATATGCCCGATATGAAAATTAAAATTAGTTAGTGACAAAAGAAATAAGCTCAAACTGACTTTTGAGACAATAACATGAGTGAGTAAATGAAGAACATCCTCTTTTAACAATTCACAAAAGAGAAGAGTTGGGGGGGAGGGAAAATTGCATATCTTGCGCCATTGTTGTCAGGGAATAATTATGGCAATGCAGCACTGGGTTAACTTGATGGCTTTTAATAAATTATTTGGCCTCACATCCCATAATAGTAGAAGAACCAACAATGTAGCTCACAGAAACGGCGAATACATTTCTCATGGATCCTATCAGGCAACGATATTTTATATATATGACGAGTTTCAGTTATTTTTCAGTTCCCAAAGAGCATTGAATAAGCTTTTAGGTGCCTTTTTTTCTGAAACGGAACAAATTCTCTTTCTCTTATACCCCCCTCTCTAATAGCCCTCCCCCCCTCCCCCTTTGGGACATGAGATTTGTTAATTAGTTCCTCCTATTCCCTCTTACGAAATCCACTATATGAGGCCGTTGGTTTGTTTTGAACAACTCAAACACTTGAAACACATAACACACATAACTGTTTGCTGATTCTGAGACGATTTAAAATAAGCCCCCCCCCCCCCCCTCTCTCTATTAAGCCCCCTCTCTAGAAAGTCCCCCGTCGAGGAGGCTTGAAATTAAATAATCCCCCGGGGGTTAATAGAGCTTTTACGGCACATTAGACAAAAAGAACATTATGACACCCACCTTTCACTGGTAACGAAAACACATATTAATGTTAGAAGATAACTGAACTATTGAACTCACGCAGACTAACACTGACTCAGTTTTAACATAATCGGCAGAATTACGAATTAAAGAAAAGAAAAAAAAAGGAAAGTTATGACGCCACAATAAAACGTAGACTGAAACAAGCCTTAGGACCAAAACAGGAAAAGATTTGAAAAGTTGCAGGTGTAACTTTGGCAAAAGCATTTTTAATGCAAAGCTTTTCTCAAATTGAGCTTTCAGAACTTCACTAAGGGCCATATCTGTATAAAAAATAAAAGTTATGGCGAAGTGATATCAAGAGAGGCTGGAGATCTATCTCAGGTATATTAAGGACTGGGTCTGCAATTATCTTCCCAGAAAGTAAGGAGTGGTCTACAGGCTTCGGCCTGTAGAGATAGGTTAACTGGCACTCTTGTAACCATGGAAACGAATTGCGCGACCACTTTTAGTGAAGTTTCGGTTTTCTCCTTCAAGGGTTCTGCACACCAGGAAAAATGATCCTTATCCAGACTTTTACCCGCTTTTATCCTTAACAGGAGCCCATTACTAGGAGCGTGCAACTCCCATAATAAGCCTATGTCATGGCATTTTTACAGACCGATCTATTTTTAGACTATCTTTTCCCGCGAAAAAGGATAACAAGGACAGCGACGGCAACGAGAGCGCCACAAAACAATAGTTTTAATGAGCGAAAACAAAGGCTCTGTACATGTAGATACTTGTGGCACGTGCAGCGACTTGTGATTGGTCATTGGACTCCTGCAGGAGTCTGATTTTGGCGGGAAATTCAATCTAAAAATAAATTGATCTCTGAAAACGCCGTGACAGTAATATGGGGCAGTTGTACGTTCCTGGTGAGGGGCTCCTGTCTTTAACTGTTGCGGACAGTTCCCAAATCCAATTCGAATGGTGTACAACATGTTCCGGATGTACATTTTATGGACGACGTGATCATTTATGTGACAATACATTGATCACGTGACCTGGACACGCCTTCCAGTTAGTTTCATGTACAACTTCTGTCACCCAACATGATCCAAACGTTTGCTATAAGTTACACTCGCGCTAAGGTGATGTGCCCCTTTCCAAAAAACAAAATAAAGGAAATTGGATACCTTATAGAGGCACGTGATCATTTATGTGACAGTTACCCCTCTAAACAAAATTTGGTAACACGTTTTTGGCTAAGTTCCAAGTTAAGATTGTGAATTTCCTTTCAGAGATAGGCCACCCCCTAATATTTTAACTTTCGTTTCAACAGCATGACCCTCTCCTTAATATACCAGAGATCATCAAACTGACCAGGTCTATACCGGATTCAATTCATCTATTATGGTTGTTAAATGACTGGGTTGTGTATCCGTTCTTATGGCAAACTACTTCTCATTTAGAATTTTCGCCACGTTATGCACTTTTAATATAAATCTATTAGCTTTCTATCACGAATGCCGTTCTCTTATTGGCTACGGCCCTACAATCGCGGCCGCCTCTTCGCGTTTTGAAGTGTCTGCGAGAAGGGCTTAGATAATTTACTTGTTTAGTTTTGAACGACCAGTAGATGTAAAACAATTAAATTATTCGCTCTCGATTTCTATGCATGATGGCTGACTCGGGCTGTGTCAGAATACAACTTCAAAAATGATCTAATTACGTACGCAACACCTTGTTGAATTGACTATTTCTTTACAATTACAGCTCAGCAAGACCAATCTTCCAAAATGAGATGTGATCAATTGTCAGTTGTGTTTTCTTTTCTACTTATAAATTGTTTTTACTCATTCGGAGATGAATTCTAGACATCAAAAGACGAACCTGAGACGAGTTAATACAAGAGCTATTGTTTCTGCACAGTTGTTAGCCAAATAGGTCATCAAACACATATAAATATAACAGAGAATGCAGTCATGTATTTTCTAAGATGTACAAGTTTGATACTGGCTAAAAACAGATGCTCAGCGTCTAACCAGTGTTGTATTGGTCGTCGAAGCTCAACATGTTTAATCAAATTTTGCATTTGCCGGTCATTTGACATTGTCATATTGCAAACTCTGGAAACTAATGATGCCTTTTAGTACTAGTCATACTAGAAAGTTTGCTATTAATCTAAGCAAAAGATGCGTGAATTACCCCCCCCCCCCCACACACACACACACACACACACACACACCCTGTTATAAGCCCATCAACCTGTAAGCAGAGAAAATATCCCCCCTCCCCCCCCCCCCGAAATAAGCCGTCCCCGTTATGGCCATCCACTTGTCGAGCTGAACTTTCTATATCATTGTTCGTTTTTTTTTTTTTTTTAATTTCTTTCCGTTTCTGTTGCGAATTCAGATACATCATCGAATTGTTGTATCACTTGGTAGCTTAAAGAAAAACCATTCAACGGAAAATGCATCTCGATAATGCATTTTATTATTCTTCACTTATATCTTTTCAGCTCATTTTTTTTAAATACCGCTTATAAGCCCTCCCAATAATTTGCCCATCCGCTAATGAACCCACCCAAACCCCTTACAAAGTTTTAAAGGCTCAGTGCTTATAACCGAGATCTGACGGCATTTAAGGAGTGATTTTACAAAATGCTTCTCGAACTAATTAATAATTAGTCAAGCTTAAACAAGTAAAATCACAAGTGCGACAGAAGTCTGGATACCTGGCCTCAATTAGATTTTCAAGAGTTATTTTTTTAATTTTACTTGTAACTGTGTAGTTGGGCCAAATACTTTGTAATTGTTTTTTGTTACATTAGGTGTAGAAGAAAAACAAAAATCACTAAATTACAGAAAAAAATCGCTGGGTTAGATGAATTATCATTTCCTCGAGATCGAGATTAATGGGTAATTCTGAAACACGCCGAATTTTGTCCATTACGCGCCGTTTTCTTCGCAGCTTTCTTGTTCTCGCTGTTGGATATCCTGACAAAACACGCCGCTCTCAACACGCCGCTGTCAATTGTCTCTCGAAGATTTTGAGACACAATTCGTCCCGGCACCCTTGTGTGGACTGATGAAAAAACTCACAGCGGCCACAAGATAGTCATTTCGCATAAGGTTTCTTAAATTTCGCACACTTAGTTTTATTATTATTGTTATGATGGAGGGAAAAAAGGAGAGGAGCAAAAAGACACAAATTTAGCTGCGTTTTCCACCCTGAAAGAAAATGAACATTAAGTCATCAGTATCAACTAAGCCTCGTTTGACATCAGTGTGTTGTGGCCAGTGTTGTCCGTGAGTGCACACTTTTGCATGCCTGCTTCTAAACCCTGCGCTAACGTGATTATGATAAAATATTGGACATGTTATCGGCGAAGAACGTTTAAAAACTAATTCTCGAGTTGTTTTTTGGTTGAAGTTTTCAACTTGCTCTCCAGTAGTTAAATTTACAAACTTTATTCAAGGCAATTAATAATTCATCGAGTTTACCCAAGAGAAATCAAAGCCCGGGAATGCTGTTGCAACTCGCTTAGCTAGAAACTGCGATTTTGTCAATAAGCAGCAAAATCTAATTCTATTCTCCCATTACAAAAGGTAATCATCTGTTTACTCTGCAATATATTTGCATTGTATGGACTCTCGCACAGAAAATTATCTCAGCTACTTACATAAATGATAAACAAGGCTAGACAAGACCAATAAAGAGCGTTTAGTGTAATAATTTTGGATGGGTTACCTGGCGATCTTTATATGGGAAGGGGGGGGGAGGGGGGCAGGATGGTCAAAACATAGTCTCCCGTACCCCGTTCTCCCGACTCCCGCCCTTTATTGAGGGTCTTAATGGGGGAAATTACTGTTGACGGTTGACCGCTAAAATTATGGCTTTTTGATGGTTGACGGATAAATTCTTACGCTATTAGACGTTTCGAATGAGGAGCGGCTTGTTGACGCACTCAAATACAGGAAAAAACGGTTGCATTTTTGAGTTTCTCTCCCGCTTCCCGCCCTTTCTTCTCCTATCTCCCGTACCGTTCCCGCCCCCTGTTCTCCCTGGCTTCCGTCCCCCTCCGCTATATATTAGTTACGGACGACGAAAGTTAATTATCTAAGAGCAAAGATACATAATGGGGCTGCGAGGAATTAATTCAGTGAAGGGTAATCTGAGTTATAACGCGGATAAGTGCTACCTAATATTCTTCTTATCTGAAATTTAGAAGAGGGTGAGATGAAAGGGCGTCTAGAAGAAACAGGTGAAAAGCAGGTGGGAAAGTTTCCCACGCAAACTAAGAGCGTAGAAAAATTAATCCGACTTGTTGCTTAGATTACGTTTTGCGTTTACAGCTGGTCAAAATTTAATTTGAAATATACGTCGGGACAAAAAGTGCGGGAAAATTTTAAATATGAGTCTTAACTGATGTGAATTTAGGCATTTTATTTCTGCAGGTTTTCCTTTTATGTCTTAGCTTGTTGAGACGATATTTGAAACACTTGAGATTATGTGTTAGCAGTATAACTTACAAAACGCCAAATTTCGTCCATAAAGCTCCAGTAGTATAGTGTTCTGGGGTACGAAATCAATTGATTTCGTTTTCCCCAAACACTATACTACTGCCTTCTGGTCTCGTATTCTGGAATATATAGTTATTTAATTTGATGGAATATATAGTTATTTAATTTGATGGAATATATAGTTATTTAATTTGATGGAATCTATAGTTGTTCAATCTGATGGAACCAAGGTCTGCACACTTCATCTATAGTTTATTATAATGCGTGACATTCTCGGAAAATCACCAAGCGTGACATTCTCGGAAAACAGGGAATGAGTCATCGCCTATAGCTATTATTTCTCACGTGGAACCATCCGATGGTTACATAAAAATAAAATATCACATAATATTATAGAATGAGTTGTAATTCAGTAATCCACAATGAATTAAAGAATATGTCATGTTATTTTTGTGATCAGCTATTGGTCAAAGTTGTTAAAAGTGTGAAAGCACCTTGCTGTGATAATCAGAAAATGTTTAACGATGATGGTGAAAATGTTTGTCTAAATTGCGGTTCAGTCCACAGCTATGACTATTGTAAAGAGTACGTTGACTTTCATAATAATATGTATAAAATACGGCGAAAATCTGTATATCATCGGAAGTACCATATTGAAAATGTGATAAATGGTATATGTCGTAAGAATGGACTTCAAATTTCTGTAAAAGATAAAGGCAAAATATTGAAAATATTCCAAGAGATAGACACTGTCCTTCCTTTGGTGAATAAGAATCGTAAAAGGATGATAAGTACGAAATTTATGCTTAAGCAAATATTTTTAATGCTTGATCTTCCATTTGATAAAATAATAGTTACTAGATCAAAAAAGACGCTTGGATTTTATGATCGATATTGGGTTGAGATTCTATTGTTGAGATTTGATAAGATTATTAGTATTATCAAGCAGTGAATTTTTCATCATATTTCAGTAGGTACTTATCAATAATTGGACTATTGTCAGTCACATAATCATCGATATTCTTCATTGAGATTTGTATACTTGAAGCATCAAAATCACCACTTCTCAACTTGTCTTTTATTGAATTGAGTAGATGTTGATAGCTTTGATAAGCATATGTGCAATTCTGGATTTTCAAATCTAGGTTTTTATGCTTCATCCACCCTTGTATCAAAAGTGCTGCTGTACTGATGGCTACCAAACTAACACCACCTGTTGCCACACTTGTGGCGAGACCCCCAGTTGCAAAGATGATGGACAAGGAATTCCCCAGTAATTTCCATTTTTTGAACCGTTTAACAGCCTGTTTATGAGCCCAACACTTTCTGTGATATGTGTGGTAATAGGCTTTTAATTCATTTACCTGATCTTCTGTTAATTCACCTGAAATATGGTTCCAGCTGAATATGCTTTTTCGCTCTTTCATACAATATGCTTATATAACGATTCTGTTCAACACACAGTACCACAAACCAGACAATTGTCCACTTAGAGGTGACAATTTGTTCAATTTCGTTGTCATGAAACGGGGGAAAGCATAAGAATATCCTCTGTCAAGTGAATGTTTGACGTAGAATCGACCGAAAGCATCATGTAATATTGCATGTGTTTGCAACACATTAATCCATCCAAGAGTATGCTCCAGCAAATGTGTCAGGCAACCATCACCATATCCAATTAATCCAATGTCTTCATGCTCCAAAAGGATATCTCTCACCTCAACATACTTGTTAAAATGTTTGTGATATAGAAACTGATAAACCAAAGCTGATTTCAAAATCCTCTTGTCAACACCAGGGTTTTTCCGTTCGGAATCCCGAGTAAACCATCTCACATATCTAATTATTTTGTTCATTTATATTATATCGTTGGATTAAAATTTGATGATGATCTGAAATTGTTTTTTCGTCTAATATAGAATCCAAGTACACACAGAAAAAAAATAACACTACCGTCAAGAGGTGCGATGGAGCTAGGATCCAAATCACCAAAAGTCATTTGCCGACTACCACTTCTGTTAGCCGCTGTAAAACTTCCAATATGTTTTTTATTCCAATAGATTTTACTTGTGTTTGTTTTTGGAGAAGATAAATTATCCCAGTGAACAGACAAGCAGTGCCAAACGTTTATTTGACCCAAATCATTTACTGAATAATCTGCTATTTTTCTGAAACTTTGTATAGATGCTGCTGAACCAAAATATACACAATTTGATTGATCAACACCACTTATAACTAAATTTGAACCATTGTAATAGCTGACAAACTTATCATAACCTCTATTATCATGACCAAAAAGACCATTTTTCCATGGACTTCCACCTGTATTTGAATTTAATTTATAAACAATGAAGATATTAACAGCATTATTATTTAAATTGATTTGACTTATCATTCTCTGTGATCCATTAAAGTCTAAATAATAACGTCCATTATGTTTCTCAGCCTTGGTACAAACAGTGGGTTTTATGTTCAAAGTCGGTTGCGTTGCATTATTTTCTTCATTCGAGAGATCGTACAATGTTTCAACTTTTCTGTCTGCATTCATATCTAGAAAATTATTATTCGCTCTGTCGATTTGATAAGTACATTTAGAGTACAATCTGATGAATTCAGAAACCCACAAATCCAAAAAACTATCTCTGACAATATCTGAAACTTGTGATTTGATTACAACATGATCAGAATCATTGCCTGCTTTTACATTAGTCAAATGTTTGTTTCCAAGATCATAGTGACCATCTTGTGTTAATGTAAAACCATTTCCATTATCACCTTTATCACCTTTAGGACCAATTGCACCAGCATCACCTCTATCACCTTTTGGGCCTCTTTCACCAGTTCTTGTATTATCTTGATTTTGTGGAGAATTAAAAACTCCCATATAATATTATTTTAGATTAATTCATAATTACTTCAAGTGTGAATGCTGTATCAAATTCTCCACTATTGGGATGTGAATAATCAATGATTAAATAGCCTCTCGATAATGATTTGTTGACGTTGACCGTTGTGATGTTTCTACTCAGAGAAGAATGTCTGTATTCAAAAATTGTTGCTGGTAATGGCAAAGGCATACCACCTTCAGCTTTTGTCTTGAAATAAAATATTCCGGGTTTTGTTCCTTGTATTACATACATATTCTTAATGTGAAAGTTATTGTTGTGAATGACTAAAAAATCAGAGCCATTTATCAATACAGACTTTAAAGCATTCTTATTATGTCCTCGTTTGGCTTTGACAGAGCAATTTAAATATTGTATTTGACCGATTATTCCATTCCCATTCAAATCTAGATCACCTCCTAATTTCGGCCTGTAAAGAGCAAATCCACCCAAATCGAAAGCCGTTTCCATGGTTACACCTGTAACGCTTGAACGAAATAGATTCAAACTATTATTATGAATTCTATAGCCATTCAGATTAAATCACCACCAAGTTTAGCCTCTTTTATTAAATAGCTGTTCATATTAATATTATTTAGCATTGTAAATTCACCATTGTCTCCACCAAACAACCAATTTTCATTTTCTTTCACATCAAAACCATTCAAATCTAAATCAGTTTGTAATTGTATTGTTTCATTCACGATTTTGAAAGGTTCAGAGAAGTCGTAAACACTTGATGGAACGTCTGCAGCTTCGAAATCAATACCATATGCAACACAATGAACTTTGTACTTATTTGGATAAGTTGGGTTAGCATTAATATGAATCGTACAATATAAATATTCAGGTGGTGAACTTGCTGATGGTTTTTCAATCCATAATAAATATCTCGAATGATCTTCATTTCTGTTATCAAATTTTCTCCCTACAGTTTTATGAATTGTAATTCCACCAGTTGCACTGAATGTTACACTACTAAGACTCATTCCTTCATAATCAGGAAATAGCCATTCAAGAATGAAAGTGTATTTTCCATCTTTTATTGTGTACATATTAAATCCAATTCTAGCTCTGTAAATATGATTAGCTTCTTTATTCAAGTCTATATCAATAACCTTTTTTGAAATCAAATGTGGTGAACGAGGTAAATTGACATATCCATTAACTGTCAAGCCATATTCAGTGCTAATTTCATCGATATCATTCATCAAATATTTGAAAGCATTCTTTGGATGAGAAGCAGATGAAATATGACTTTTTTCTAATTGATCTAAATTTATGTTCCTTCTTTTAAGTCAATGATTTTATGCCCTCCAAGTTTCATATCCGCTGCCATCGCATTTGTTCCATTCAATAATAAAGTGTTTGCTCTGATGGTTTGTGAAGCTCGATTTAAAACTCTAAAGTTCACTGCATCAGTTTCATTCACCACGTCCGCTAAATTTGTTATTTTATTATTATTCATGTCAATATAGTCTGAAGTATGAATCTGGCCAACATTCTCCAAGTGTTTCTTTAAAAAATCATAACTTCCATCAGATGTAAATCCAATTATATCTTTAGTTTTATCATCTACATAAAACTTATTGGCAGCATCTGTGTTAGCAGTTGGTGTTGCACAGTTGATCACTTTGTTACCAGCCAGATTTAAATTAGCAGTCATTTCTTGTGTTCCATCTCGAAGTAGAGTTTGACCGATACTGCTTTTAGATGCGAGATTAGTGTCAATATATGATTTATTCACAAGATCTGCTGGTTGGTTTCCTATCCCATGGCCTCTAATAATAAACCCCCCAAAATCTGATTGCCGGTCATTATAACACTTCCATCTTTTTTAAGAAATTGAGAAACATCAATACCAGCAATTTCAGCATCAACATACTTTTTGTTCACAGCGTCTTGTGGGTTTGAGGGGTTATCCTGCAGGTTGAGGATTTTGTTTAATTTCATGTCAATATTACTACCAAACGCAACATGGCCGTTTTCAATTTCATAAGCTGGGTCATGAACAAAGTAAGACAAGTTGGTATGAAAGCCATAAGCTCCATAAACGATGATGTGTGTTTTGGTGTTAGACGCAGGAGCTGTACTACTTAGATCAACCTGTATTGCCGCTTGACCACCACTTCTTTTTTCTATCTGGAAAAGAATTTTAATATAACCATCAACGTGTGGAGTTCTAGTAAAAGCTTTTTGAAATGACAGTCCAGCGTCACGCATATTAATTGTTGGAAGGGTTAAACTGATTGCAGCACTTCTTGGATCTGATGGTGAGTAAAACTCAGTAACAAATGTGTACCGTCCATTACTCAATGATGAAACATCAAAACGAATTTTGGATGTAAAGTTGCCTCTTCGTTTGATGAAAAAAGACAATGACGACTTGTTTATGTGGTATGGTGATCTGTCAAAATTCTCAATTTGAAGGTTTTCCACACCACTGACTGCAGAAGACTTGGATATGTCTTTTAACAGAAAAGCGAATGGATTTTTTTGTGCTCCAGATGCTGAAAAAACAAGGTCATCAACATACTTTTTGTTGGCAGAATCTTTATCAGAGTTTGGAGTCTCAACATTTGTTATTTTATTGTCACCCATGTCAAGATCACCAGTCATTGCAACACTTCCATCTTTTTTAAGAAATGGTGAAACATCAATGCCAGTAATTCCAGCAATTTCAGTATCAACATACCCCTTTGTAGCTGTATCATTGTTTGCTGTTGGCGCTGCTACATTAGTCAATTTGTTACCTCCAAGATTCAAATCAGAAGTCATTGCAACGCTTCCATCTTTTTTCACAAAGTTAGAATTAACATATGCTATATTCGCTTTATTATTCGTCAGATATATGGCAGCATCATCAACGTATTTTTTATTTGCACAGTCTTGTTGTAATATAGGGTATGCAACATTGACTATTCTACGAAAACTCATTTTAAGCTCACGATCAAATACAATTCTTCCTTCTTCTATTTCAAAAGCTGGGTCGTGAATATGTGATAAAATGATATTAGAAAATCCATAAACACCATAAACTATAACATAATGTTTTTTATTATTTTGTAAATATGGTGAAATCAACAATAACTCCATTGATGTGGAACCATGACTTGTTTTTTCAAGGAAGAATATTCTTTTGAGATAACCATCAACAAGATGAGTCTTTGGAAATGCTCTTTTTATTGAATCCTTTCTTTCAATTAAATTAGATGACAGATTGTCGTCATCGACTGTTGCATTATTTGGGTTACCATCAGTATAAAACTCAACAACTAAAGTGTACTTTGAAACTTCCAATTGTGTCAGATCAAAACGAAGAACAGTTGTAAGACCAGCAGTAGGAATAACAAAAGACAAGGCTATTTTATTAAATGAGTAAGGGCTTTTGTCAAAATCTTCCAATGTCAGATTATTCGCATTTCTAAGAATAGTTGTTTTTGATATATCTTCAAGAAGAAATTTAAATGGATTAACACGTGTTCCTTCAATTGATAAAACAGCATCATTAACATATCCCAAGTTAGTAGAATCATAATGATTTACTGGATCACCAACATTTGTCAAACGTTTATTTTCAATATCATAATTGCCATCTTGTGTTAATCTAAATCCATCACCTGTTTCACCTTTATTACCTTTGAAACCAAATGGACCTCTATCACCTTTATCACCTTTTGGACCTCTTTCACCTCTATCACCTTTTTCACCTTTGGGACCAATTGGACCAGCTGGGCCTCTTTCACCAGTTTTTGTTTTATCTTGATCTAGTGGAGAATTAAAAACTCCCATTATATCATCTTGTTAGATTAATCTTCTTCATCACTGCTTTCATCTTCCAAGAATTCAGGTGGTATGGTTTCATAGATGACAGGTAGTCTCTTATTGTTTTTCAATACTTTTTGTGTCCTCCTGTTTACTTCCATTTTGATTTTTTCAGCGATTTCAAATGGTGTTTCAACATCAGAAGGTTTGATTGAGGTTAATTTTTCGATTCTTTCTGTTTTTGGATTCTCCTGTTTTTCAACATCTTGGAAATTATTGATTGCCATATAATATTAGATTAGATTAAACTGCACCATAAAAATTTCTCTTGATTGTCTTCATCGGCTTGTCAACATAACAGAAGGAATATGGTTTCTTGGTTGCTTCAATGTATTTCTTCTTGTCGATTCCAAGTTCTTGTGCAATCAAGTTCCTTTCTCTTGAGGATGGGAAATCATAAAGGCAGAAGTGACTGCAATTGAGTCTGATTGATTTTGGACAGCCATAGAATGATTGTGTGAGATATATGACTGAACAGTTCTTGTGTCTCCCCTGAATGAAATAGCTGATTATCTGATCTTGTTTCTTGTCAGTCACGAAATCATCAAAAACAACCAATCGCTGCAAATCTGTGTCTTTTATTTGTTCAACTGGCAATATCTCTTCTTGACTGCAAACCAAGGCAGGATATCCAATGTGACTGCTTATTTCATCCATTACTTTCCGAAGATATTGATATTTGTCTTGATCTAAATTTTTTGCATAAAGATGTATCTGATCATAATAAACCAATGGTTCCATAATCAGATGCATGAACAATGTTGTCTTTCCAGATCCAGAATTACCAGCCAATAACATTCTAAATGTATCTTTTGGCATATACGGATACAACTGTCTGAATGAATTCTTTAAACCCTGAATATCATAATTAGGGATTTCCATATGTTAATAGTTTAGATTAGTCTAACACAATTGTATATGGATATAGAACGAATGAAAAGGCTTCTTAAAAGTGGAATTGAAGCTGGAAACAAAACAAGAGAAGTTCGTGATGTTATCAAGACTTATGAATACAGAAAACAGGATGCATATGATACAACATCAGAATTGCTGAAACCCTCTATTGATGTCCAGAAGAGTGTGAAAGAAAGTGTTGACAAAAAACAGGATGAAGTTATTGAACAGTTGAAAAAGAATCAAAAAGCCTTGACATCTGGTTTTGAAGATCTTATGCTATTAAACACGTTACCTGAATCAGTACCAATGAAAACAACATTACCAATTGATTACAAACCTAAAATGATGACTGAACAGAACCAAAGTATAAGTCAAATCTTGACAAAGGTTTCTCACTTGATGAGGTTAAGGTATTACAGGAATATGAATTGTCTCCTCCAACAACAATTTTAGACAGGATAATGGATGGTACAATCAACATCGATGAGTATAAAAGAAATATTGGTGAAATAACCAAAGATGTTGGAAGAAAAAAAGCTCATCTATCAACAACCAAAACAAATAGGGATAAAAACAAAGAAAAGATATATCAATTGACTCAAAGGATCAAATTATTGCAAAAGTACCGAAAAAGAATCGATACTGTTGAGGAAGGTGCATCAACTATTGGTTCAGGCATGGGAAGGAGAAGAGGTGCAATGGGTTCAAGGGATGTATTTTTGGGTGACATGCTTTCAAGACTGCAGTTGCTTGGTGGATCTATTTCAGCCGGCAACAACAGCAAAAATGTTCAAAATGAATTCACAAAAATATTGCATACATTGAACAGACTGGGAATCCTGAAAACCGGTGAGTTGAATAAAATAATGATGAAATATCTAATGTAAAAGTATATGACAGAAATTTCATTACGATTCAACAGTAAAAACAGAGACAAAATTGGTGTCAGTAAGAGTCATGATTTTGAAAAAAGATTCAATACACCTCTTAAATTAACGAATGATTTGAAATATGAAATGGCTGTGAATGTCATCAATATGACATACAGTTGGTACAATATCAGAGATATTTTTGGAATAATCAAATTAAATACAGCTATGACAAAGGTGTAAACTGGGAAACAATAACATTCGTTAACGGGATGTATTCATACGACGATATCAATAGTTACATTCATGAGTATATGAGAAAAAATAGCCATGTACTGAATCCATCTGAAACAGACAAATCAAAATTCAAGTATGGTATTAACATGTATTTCGTTTTGTCAACATATCGCATTTTGATTGAACTTGATGAAAACTATCGAGTGGATCTGAGAAATCTTGATTTCAGAAAACTTATCGGTTTCGATTCAAAATTAGTTTCAGCCACAGAATATGGAACAAATCTACCTGATATTACAAGAGGAGTAGATGAAATTTATATCAATTGTGATTTGGTGATAGATAGCATTGTTGATGGAAATAGCACAAATACAATCGCTGTTATTCCAGTCACAGATCTCGTTAGAAGTTTACCTTTCACTTACAAACCTCGTTTTCTTTCATGGAATCCTGTCTCAACACATACAATCAGCTCAATACGCTTTTATGTCACAGACTCTTCTAGAGCTCCAGTCGATTTAATGGGATAGATTGGTATATTGAGTTATTCTTGAGAGGGACAAAATTATAAAACCTAATAGTATATGAAACGGTTTGAGTTTAAAAAATATGAACAACATGGTGAAGGTATTACTGACATTATCAAAACAGCTGGAAAAAAAGCAGCAAGCAGCCACAACAATTGGTGAACATGCTGGCAAAAAAGCTGGTGACAAAATCATAGAACTTTTGAAAAAAAGAAAGAGTGGAACTGAGAGTGTGAGCCAGACTGGTGGTTTAATCAAAAGAAAGAGAGGTCGACCACGTAAAATAAAATAACTTTTATCTAACACAATAATATATGTCAAACTATCGTGACTCAAAATATATCGAAAGATATGAAGATGTAGTGTTCGAACTAGAGACAGCACTTAATACTGTAGTAGCAAATAATGCTCATCAGAGGAAAACAGGCTACCGTTTGTTGTTGATAACAGTGGAGAGACTACACCATTTGACTGGTATAATGCCCGTTTAAATGTTATTTTCATTGTAAAAAGCTTGCAGATGGAGCTGACATTGCTGGTGCAGATCGAAATGGTATTGTTAATTCAGTTCACGCTCTTATTAACACCATTAATGTAAAAATGAATGGTCGATGTTTATGAATGCCGAGATGCAAACCAAGCCACAAATATTAAGTCATTGCTTGAGTATTCACAGGGTTATGCTGTAAGTCAGGGAACCAATGAGTTCTTCTATCTTGACACCAGCAGAGGTGCTGAAAACAGAGTGGCACAAGCTGCTTATAACAAAGGATTCTCAGATCGTAAAGCACTATTGAATGGTGGTGGTGAAGTAAATGCAGAGATAGCATTGAACAGATACGGTTTTTTCAAGAGCTTTTGGGATGAACTTATGCCTAACTCAAAAATAGAGGTGAACCTGAACTTGAGAGTGATGCAATATGATTTGGCAAGCTACTGATGAATGTCGTGTGGTACTAACTAAATTCCAGCTAATTGTTCCTCGTATTATTTTCAATTCTACGGGAAAGTCCTTATACATGAGCAAGTATCTTGACAACAGAAAGTGGACTTACATGAGAGAAATGGTTGAGAGAGGCAATTCAACAAGACAACAGACAGCCAATTTCCGTATTTCCACAGGAATAAACAAACCCAGGCATGTCTTTGTATTCATCATCAATGATGCAAGTGATGCATCTCAGACAGCCAATAAATTTCTCTATAACACATTCTCAGTTGCAAATAACCGAACTTTGACTGATTGTTATCTTGAGGTTGGCAATGGAAATGATTATCCAGAGGTTCATTATAAACCATCAACAGAACCAACAAGAGTATTTAGAGATGTTTTGAAATATGTTCAAGCTGTAAATGATTTCAGTGAAAGTACCCTTCTCACAAGAGGAAACTTTGGTACAATATTCCCTTTAATTTATTTTGATCTGACGAAACAGAAACAGGATATCAAAGATGGAATGACAAAACTGACTTTCAAATACACTTTGAGTGCTGGAACAAATGCTGATTACAGTGTGTATGCATTGGTCCTCTATGAGCAGGATATTGAGATGAGAAAGACTGATGGAAAATTAATTCTGAGATCAATGTAAATTAAATAATTAAATAATTAAATTAAATGAATAAATAAATAAATTAAATAAATTAAATAATTAAATTAAATGATTGTTTGTATTAAATACAATTTAGTATAAACATATATTATATGACTACTTATCATCCTCATGGAGTGAGACTTTCAAAAGGTCAGAAACAAAAGCTAGCAAAAGCTTATGCAACAAATTCGCCTGTAACAATCAGGTTGACACATAGTGAATTGTCTGGTGGTGATCAACTAATGTTGACTAAGAGACAAATCAACAAACTGATTAAATCAAGTAGATCAGGAAAAGGTTCAGACATCAAGATATCAAAAAATCAAATCAGAAAAGCAGTTGTAGAAGGAGGCTCTCTTTGGTCCAGTCTTTTTTCACTTGGAACTAAACTTCTGCCTTATGCTACCAGAGCTGCATCAAAAGCTATCCAGCGTTGGCTACAGGTGCAATAAGTCAACTTGGTAGTCTTGGTATTGACAAATTATTTGGCAGCAAGAAAGGAAGTGGACAAACAGGTGGTTTTATGATTCCTAATAATAATCTGCCTCAATTACTGAGCTTAGGTAACTTGCTCACAAAAGGACAGCTATCACAGATAATGAGCAAATTGCAGTCTGGTGGTGATGTTGTTATCAGACCCACAAAAGCGCAGACTGGACGGGGGATTGCGTCAATTCTTGCAAGCATTGGTATTCCTTTAGCCATAGAAGCAATTAGAAAATTAACTGGAAAAGGTTTGCATGTTGAAAGCAGCCGTCCAAGACGGTCATTACCAGTTCATGTTCCAGATTCCATTGCAAAAAATAAAAGTGTGGGAAACATGCTATGATTCCATGGCAATCCCCTCCTGTTTTTGGTACATGGATAACCCAATAGGCATGGGAATGAAAAAAAAAAGAAAAACCAAAGGAAAAGGACTTCTACTGGGCAAAAACAGTCCATTCAATTCAATCCCCATACTAGGAACCATTTTGTAAATAAACCCTTATCCAACTTTGATTTAATCAATTGGGTTAAACAACTTGGAATAAAACATTTTAGAGGAGTATTTTCAAGAGACAATCTGCCGAGACAAATAAAAAAATGAATGTGGGATAGTCAATCTTGATTCCAAAATTGGACCTGGTACTCATTGGGTTTGTTATAGGAATTTCAAAAATGATAAATACTGTGAATACTTCGACTCTTTCGGTTTAATGATGCCAACAGAAGTACAAATGTATATGGCTGCAAGCGGTAAACAACTTGAATACTCTGGTGATGAGATACAAGAAAGGGAATCAGTATTATGTGGATATTGGTGTTTGTACTATCTTCTTGAGAGACAAAAAGGCAGATCCATTCTTAATACAATACATAATGCTGAATTTGATCCAACAGACACAAGAGTCAATCACAGATTCATCATAGACTACTTCAAAAATATCTAACTTAATGGTATAATGGTAAAATCATATTGTGTGAAACAGAAGAAGCAGACTGAGTGTGTACCAGGAAGTGAAACATACAAAAGACTAAAAATGGAAGAACCATGATGAAATGCAAGTGTGCTGAATGTGGGATCACAAAGACTAAATTTGTCAAAGGGAAGGGAAACTAATTAGCCCGTCTGAAGGGGCGGGCATACTAGATTCAGCCGCAGATATGGCACTAACAGGATTCTTGGAACATGGAGTCCCTTATTTAGCAAAGAAAGGTGTAGAAATGGGAAGATATTATGCTTCTGAAGCAATGAGAAATCCAAAGCTGCAAAAGAAATTAATTGACAAAGGACTTTCCCTCGCAAAGCCTGCAATCACAAAGGTTGGTAAAGAAGGCTTAATGCAATTGAGCACTGCTATTAGACCCAAACGCTCTGACAAGAAAAAAATGTATAAAACAGATATTGCTGGAGTTGATTATACACGTGGTGGCTCATTGCTTGGAGATATCATGTATGCAAAACCAGAAGATATACAAAAATGGGTAGCTAAAATCAATAAAATGGGAGGCGCGATTGATATCCATAAGGTAATTGGCAAGCTTCCTAAACCAAAAGCAGGTTGGACTCCAAGTAAGTATAAATATATGGGACCATACAATCCATTGCATGAACAACTGGAATATGATCCATTGACTGGTGAGGTCTTGAAATGGAATGTACAACCTTACAATAAGGTGGATGAAATAGCAGCTTACCACGATATTTGTTATGATATGGGAAAAAATAAAGGCGATTGTGATAGAACAATGGTCGAGTCACTAGATCAAATACCATATGGTGAGATGCCAAAATGGGGTCAAACAGCTAGATTCTTAATCGACAAAAAACAGAAACTTGGTCTCGGTGTTTCAAAAAACGGAAAAAGCCGTCGAGTGAAGAAAACTGGCAAGAAAAACTAGCTGATGAATTACATGCACCCATAAAACGAAATTTCACTCGGCGGCGTGTGATTGTAAATAAAATTGATGAAATATGGGCAAGTGATCTAGTTGAAATGCAACAGTTCAGTAAATGGAATAAAGGTTATCGATATCTTCTTATGGTTATTGATGTCTTCAGCAAATATGGTTGGATTGTCCCATTGAAGGATAAGAAAGGTGAATCTGTCACTGAAGCATTCAAAACAATATTCAAGGAAGGCAGAAAACCACAGTATTTATGGGTCGACAAGGGAAAAGAGTTTTACAACAAACACTTGAAGGACTTGCTAGAGAAACATAGTGTACAGATGTACTCAACTGAGAATGAAGAGAAGTCATCAGTAGTTGAAAGATGGAATAGGACAATGAAGTCCAAAATGTGGAAGCAGTTCACTGTTCAAGGTAATACACAGTATTTAGACATGTTACCAAAATTAGTGAAACAGTATAATAATACCAAACATTCAAGCACAAAGATGACACCCGTTGAAGCATCTGATAAGAGGAATGAAGGAACTGTTTACTTCAATTTGTATGGTGATATGAAAACATTAAAACAGAAACCAAAATTTAAAATAGGTGATAAGGTCCGAATATCCAAGTATAAACGGAATGTGTTCGACAAGGGCTATACACCAAATTGGACTGAAGAAGTGTTTACAGTTGATAAAATCCAATACACTAATCCAATCACTTACAAACTAAAAGATCTCAACGATGAAGATATTGAAGGGAGTTTTTATGAAGCTGAATTATTGAAAGCCAGACAGGATGTATTCCGTATTGATAAAGTCATTCGCAGAGATTACAAGAAGAAACAAGCTTTGGTGAAGTGGAAGGGTTACAGTGACGAATTTAACAGTTGGATACCGTTCAAGGATTTAAAAGACATATTATAAAGAGAAAATTATCTAACATATATGTGAGTAGACCCTACAGTATATCTGTTATTTGCTATTATGTAGCCAAGAATATTATTATTCCTGACTATATTTAAACACAGGTCGAAAATGAATTAAAAAATAAATTATATAATATACAAATGCAAAAATATTCCTACAATAATAAAGAATTGGATGTATCAATAGATTGTTATCTTGATGATAACAATGAGATTTGGTTCAGAGGTAGAGACATAGCTTCTATTCTTGACTATAAAAATCCACAAAAGGCAATCAAGGATCATGTTTTATCTGATGATAGAATCTTAAGAGACCACAAAATAAGCATAAATTCACGATGTAACAAAACGTTACCTCGTGCTGAGGCCACTGATTCACGATGTAACAAAACGTTACCTCGTGCTGAGACCATTGAAAAAACTTTCAAATGTTTTTTTATAAATGAATCAGGATTTTATTCACTAATACTGTCCTCTAAAAAACAGGAAGCAGCAAAATTTAAACATTGGGTTACATCTAAAGTGTTGCCATCAATCAGAAAACAGGGGTATTACAATCAGTTCAATGACAGAAGCAATAATATGCTGATGATTGAAAGTGAAGATGATCTGCACTACAAGATTGTGTCATTCATCAGAAAGAAATATGAAGACGCATTAATGGTGGCGGGATTAGGTGAAAATCAAATAAGCCCGAACATGAGAATCAGAAGTTATAAGAAAGGATATATGGCTGGACAATGTGATTTAATGCTGATGAATCCCACAAGAAAATACAATGCTCTTTGTCTTGAATTTAAAAGCCCAACAGGTGTGTATAAAGTGTCAGATAAACAAAAAAGTATGAAGCTAAATGTATGAGAAAAAAAGTGCAAATACATCATGAGCAATGTTTCGAAGACTTGATTCATGAAATAACTAAACACTTGGAAGAAAGCAAATTATACTTATCAAGAAGGAAAGATTTAAAAGAAAATTAAATTGATATAAAATAAAATATATATATATATTATATGGAAATCAAAATGTTAAAAGAGGTCGTGGAAGGCCTAGAGTTCTCAGTGATGAGGAAAGAAAAAAACACAAGACTACCTATATGCTAAATAAAGAATGGTACTGTAACATATGTAAGACAGGACGTAACTACACAATGGCAGGGAAATCTTGTCATATTAAAACAAAAAAACATCAAAAAAATATTCTTCAATAATTACAATTCAAAAGGATCCAGTAATTGGATCAATTGAATTCTCAACCATATTTAAACGCAGACGGAAATGTTTTAAAGAAATAATAACTATAGATATATTATAAATGGAAAAAATTATCGAAACTAGTAGTAATATGGACAAGAAAAGTCTCAAAAAATTGAGCAAATCCAAGCTAATCGAATTGCTGTTGAAGCAGCAGAAAAAGCCTAAAGTTATTATAGTTGATGACACAAAACCTGTACCTAAACCAAGAACAAGACCAATTCCCGCCCCAAGGACGAAAAGACCAACTGTGAAAGAATTGGTTGATTATTTTGAGAGGAAAAGATTACCAGCTCCACCTGCTGAATGGTTGGAAGAAATAGAACAATTGAAAAAGAGACCAATTCCCGCCCCAAGAGCCAAAAAGCCTGTGCCGGTTCCAACACCCAGAACAAAAATAGAGCAAACAGAGAAAGCTCTGAAAGGTTTCACAAGTCTTTTGAAATCAGTATAAAAAATAACAAAGACCCGCTTGCGCAACTGCAAAACACAAGAAAGGCTGTTGCATATAATATTATAAAATCGTTGAATGAAATGAAAGGACTGAAATTCGTTGAAACGCTAAAGGTAACATTTGTAAAAATGACTGATGGACAATTAGAGTTTAAAACCGCATATTTCAACAGTGTAGCTCAAACAATTGTGAATAATCTGGAAGTAACTGAATCACTACAGTTGTCAAAAGACCAAATAATGAATAAGATTGCAGTTTGGGTATCTGAAGGTTCAGGTTGGACAATTGAATCTGTTGACAGCCATTACCTCAATGTTGTGAAATATGCGCCAATGAAGGGCTCCTCATACATTAAACTACCGAATGAACTCAGAAACAGTGCAAAGGGTTTAATTAACTTGAAAAATGAGGATAATGAATGCTTCCGATGGTGCCACATCAGACACCTGAACCCACAAGAGAAATACCCACAGAGGGTTAAAAAATCAGACAAGCAATACATTGAAAAATTGGATTATTCAGGGATTGAATTTCCAGTGGCAACCAAACATTACAATAAGATTGAAAAACAAAATGAGATCAACATCAATGTATTCGGTTATGAGGAGAAACAACCTTATCCAATATATGTATCAAAAGAGAAATATGCAGACTGCTTGAATCTGCTTCTAATAACTGAAAATGAAAACAAGCATTATGTGCTAATCAAAGATTTCAATAAGTTCATGTACAATCAAACAAAGCACAAAGAAAGAAAACACTTTTGTATGCATTGCTTACAGTGTTTCAGCTCTGAAAGGGTTCTGAATGATCACAAGGGCAACTGCATGCAAGTAAATGGCACACAGGCAATAAAAATGCCAAACAAAGATAACAACATACTGAAATTCAACAACTTTCATAAACAACAGCAGGTACCATTTGTGATCTATGCTGATTTTGAGGCCATCACTGAAAAAATACACGGTTGTCAACCCAACAATGATAAATCATACACTGAAGCCTATCAGAAGCATACTGACTGTGGCCACGGCTATAAAGTAGTTTGTTGTTATGATGATAAATACAGCAAACCAGCAGTAATATACAGGGGTGAAAAGGCTGTGTACAAATTCATGAAAGCTATGCTGGAGGAGGTCAAATATTGCAAGAATGTTGTGAAAAAAAATTTTAACAAACCATTGAAAATGACTAAAGATGATGAAGAGAAATTCCGAAAAGCCAAAGTTTGTCACATCTGTGATAAGAAATATACTGAAAAGGATATTAGAGTCCGAGATCATTGTCACATTACGGCAAGTATAGAGGTTCTGCTCACCAAGATTGTAATCTGAAACTCAGAGTGAACCCAGAAGAAATAAAAATACCTGTTATATTCCACAATCTGAGAGGCTATGATAGTCATTTTATTATGCAGGAGATTGGAGCCATTGTTAAGAAGCACACTTACAAAAACAAGAAAGGTGAAGACTGTCAAATGAACATCAATGCTATCCAAATAACATGGAGAAGTATATGGCTTTCATGCTTGGCAACCACTTGACCTTCATTGATAGTTTCCAGTTCATGAGCTCCAGTTTGGAAAAACTTGTAGGCAATCTACCTAAAGAAGCCTTAAAATACACCTCACAAGAGTTCAAGGGAAAGGATCTTAATCTGATGGCACAGAAAGGTGTTTATCCTTACGACTACATGGACAGTTTCGATCAATTCAATCAGAAGCTGCCCTCAAAAGAAGAATTTTATAGCATACTGAGTGATACGCATATATCAGATGAAGACTATACGCATGCTCAGACTGTTTGGAAAGCATTCTCTTTGAAAAACATGGGTGATTATCATGACTGTACCTTAAAACAGATGTACTCCTACTGGCTGATGTATTTGAAAACTTCAGAAAAACATGCCTTGAGTACTATAAACTGGACCCGTGCCACTATTTCACGTCTCCAGGTTTATCATGGGATGCCATGCTTAAAATGACTGACATTAAACTAGAATTGATGACTGATATTGATATGTTCCAGTTCATTGAAAAGGGTCTGCGCGGTGGTATCAGCTATATTGCCAACCGTTACGGTAAAGCAAATAATAAATACATGAAAGAGTATGACGAGAAGGCGCCCTCGAAGTACATCGTGTATCTTGATGCTAATAATTTGTATGGTTGGGCTATGAGTCAATATTTACCAACCGGTGGTTTCAAATGGTTGACAGAAAAGCGGATCAGCAAGTTAGACCTGGCTGTCTATAAAGAAGATAGTGCAAAGGGTTTGATACTTGAAGTTGACCTCAAATACCCCCAAGAGTTACATGATCTACATAATGACTACCACTTGGGCCGGAAAAGATTGAAGTGACTGGGGACATGCTATCAGATTATTGTAAAAACATAGCAAAGAAATACAATATATCAACTGGTCTGGTACATAAACTAATACCAACATTAAGCAACAAAGAAAAATACGTGCTCCATTACAGGAACCTCCAATTATACACTGATCTCGGTTTGAAAATAACTAAAGTCCATCGAGTATTAGAGTTCAATCAGTCCGCGTGGCTTAGGCAATATATTGATTTCAATACTGAAAAACGTAAGAATGCTAAAAATGCCTTTGAGAAAGACTTTTTCAAGCTGATGAATAACAGTGTATTTGGCAAAACGATGGAAAACCTCAGAAAGCGAGTAGACGTCAGATTGGTGACTGATGAGAAGAAGCTATTGAAAATGGCTGCTAAACCGACATATGTTAGCAGTAAAATCTTCAATGAAAATCTAGTAGCTGTTCATAAGATAAAAGAAACACTTACTTTAAACCGGCCAGCATACTGGGGATGTGTATTCTAGACCTTAGCAAGACACTGATGTACGATTTCCATTACAACTACATCAAAGAGAAATATGGAGATGAAGCAAAATTATTATTTACAGACACAGACTCACTGACCTATGAAATTGGAACCCATGACATCTATAGAAATTTCTGGAAGGATAAAAATAAATTCGATAACAGTGACTATCCTGAAAGCTCGCCATTCTCCGATAAGACCAATAAGAAAGTGATTGGTAAGATGAAAGATGAGGCTGCTGGAGTCCCAATATGTGAATTCGTAGGACTGAGATCGAAGATGTATAGCTATATTAAAGATGATCAGAAAGGAGGAAAAACAGCAAAAGGTATTAGGAAGAATATTATTAAGAATAACATCAAACATGAAAATTATAAAAAGACACTATTTGATAATAAACAGATGCATCATAGAATGAAAACAATCAGAAGTCAGAACCATCAACTTGGAAGTTATGAGATAAATAAAGTATCACTCAGCTGCTTTGACGACAAGCGGTATATTCATGATAATGGCGTGACAAGCTATGCTTATGGACATTATGAAATCTAGCTGTTGACGTCACGCCATATGATTTTTGTGAGTTTTAAAATACTGCCCTCTTTGGGGGGTTTCCCTTTCGAATGAGTCATCAAACTACGTCAGATTTTTCGCTTTTTACACATGCGTATTATTTTTATCTTTGTAAATTTCATTTATTTACCACAAGCATAAAAATGAAAATACAAACGAAAATATAAGGGTTGTTTCACACAGATAAAGTGTGGCTTGTATACCGAGTATCTAACGATTGGAAAAAGCGGGGGCCTTTCGTTAGCGAGATGTATACAAGCCACCCCGTGGAATAACGAAAAACCCCCGCCGTTATTCCATGGGTTGAAAAAATAAAAAAAAAATAAAAATGAAAAATAAAAAAATGAAAAATAAAAAAATGAAAAATAAAAAATGAAAAATAAAAAATCACCCTGAGATGGTGTCGGATTGTTGGGTAGAGCTATAGTTAAGCTTCGGCTTCTCAGAAGTGCCGGTTCAATCTCAAGCCGGAGGGTGAAAAAAACAAATAAACAAATACTTGGCCTCAAGAGGGTCTGATAGGGCCAGAGCGGAGTGGAGGTGGGAAAGACATAAATGATAGTGCTCTGGTGGTGTGGAGGTGGGAATTCAAAAAAACAAAACAAAAAAAAACCTCTCATGAGGGACGGGTGGTGATTCAAATTCCAAATTAAGTCCCTCATGAGAGGTTCTGGTGGCCACCAGTTTTGCTATTTTTTTTCTGCAGCTATAGGCGATGACTCATTTCCTGTTTTTCCGAGAATGTCACGCTTGGTGATTTTCCGAGAATGTCACGCATTTTAATAAACTATAAATGAAGTGTGCAGACCTTGGTTCCATCAGATTGAACAACTATAGATTCCATCAAATTAAATAACTATATATTCCATCAAATTAAATAACTATATATTCCATCAAATTAAATAACTATATATTCCAGAATACGAGACCAGAAGGCAGTAGTATAGTGTTTGGGGAAAACGAAATCAATTGATTTCGTACCCCCAAACACTATACTACTAGCTCCGTTAAGCGTCGTTTCTTTTTCTTTCAACATTCCGCTTTTAATAGGTTTTGGAAATCAAGAAGAACTTGAATATTCCCTTTTCGCTTTCGAACAGATTGAGATTGTGGCCACATGCGACCCTGCATTCCCGGTGTCGAATGTTCTTTCAGCTTTTTTCCACAAATGTGAATTATTGCACTCGAAAAAAGAGGTGTTTTGACGATTTTGGTCTGATTGTGGTACGCTTGGATAAGTTGATGGAAATGTTCACACTGACCACATGGTATCAATGTATAAGGTTTCGTCTAAATTCATATCTATTTTTCATATTTTTACTCGGTTCGAAAATTGGAACACTGAACCATTTGTTCAGTGGATGGGATGCGGGACTAAAAAAGGAAAGTGGTAAACCGGACGTAATGTTTTGCTACTGTTTTCAGCTCGTAATGTAAATGAAAATGAAGTCGATGTCAAGTAAACTTGCATAACATTACTTTTTTTAGTCAGCGACGCCTGTGTTGTCATGGGGTGCACCTCGTCCATGCGTTCTTAAAAGCGCGCACTGCTGAAACTAGAGGTTGGGCCTGCGTGAAATCAACGAAGACAATTTAACAAATTAAGTTTTTAGATAAACTTTTCCTCTTGTTTAAATTTTACAAACTACTTCTCAAACTAACTAATAATTCATAAAGTTTAAACAAAAAAACGAAAATCAAAAGGGCGAGAAAGATTCGGATATAGGTTTTAATTGGTGTAGATCTCTGCGAGTCTACTCCTTTACGTTTTCTATTTAGATCCAGGCTTTCTAGGACTTAATCAGAAAAACATCAAACACTTGAAATCACTTTTCATCGTAATATTTCGGGACACGCCGCATCTCGTCTAACAAACTGAACTCTCCACTATTCGTCGGTTGTTTTTATTCATCTTTCTTTGAGCCACACGCGACTCCAAGAAGCCTGATTTCGACAGTTTTCCACTTTTTTCGAACGGGTAAAATTGGAAAATTATTTTGGTGAGCGTCGTAATAGTGTAGAAATTCTCACCCTTGAATAGATTAATGAAAATGTGCACACTGGCCACCAGATAGTGATTTAAGTTGGTATAGGGTTTCGTGCATATAGCATATATTTTGTTTTATTTCTCACGTTTTAACTCTTGAGCCAAAACGGTTAAAGAGAAAATACTTGTTCGAACGTGCAAAATAGGAAAGAAAAATGGTTCTCAGCTGAGGGCACAAATATCTTACTACGTTTTCAAGCCTACGAGAAAATGAAAATGAAAATGAAGTCATTTAAAACATATATCAATATCAACTCCACCTCATCTGACATCACTGAGTTGTGGCCAATGTTAATTGTCGCAGACCTTCTACTTAACCGCGCTTTGTCGACTTTACGAGGTCAGTGTTGGGCGTGTGATCAACGAATAAAGTTTTACAAACTAATTTACGAGTTTTGTTTTTGAACTTTTTCCACTAATTTTGTAAAAGAAAATTTTACAAATTGCTTTCCAAAGTAATAAATGTTTCATCACTTGATGATCCAGTTAACAAAGAAACCAAAATCAAAAGCGCAGAGTTCTTAGCTGTTTTAGTTCTACAGTTTCTTTCTTTTTGAGACCTTTTTAATGACTTGTTTAAACGATATGTCAAACACTTGAGATTGTGTTTTATCAGTATATTACAGAACACGCCGCATTTCGTCCAACAGAACTCCACTACGAGACATTTTTTTTTCAAATTTTCTCTTGGTGCTGGATATCCTGATGAAACACGCTCAATATTAATGAACTAGGACCTGTTAGCAAGGTTTCGGTTATAAAATGCTAGAGAAAGGTATCCCTTATCCCTTAAATTTCCAGAGTTGTCTTTCCTACAATAAGGGTTACATTTACACTCAGTTATTCCTAAGATAAAGTTGTTTTTCCTTTAACCCTTTAATTTTAAAATTAGTTATCGTTTGTCCCTAAAATTAATTTGCGAGTAATCCCTAGTTTGTGTCCCCTGGCTATTTATCCTAATTCAACTTTGTTGTCTTGCACGTGGAAACAAGTATTTTCTGAGTTGCCGTTTTCCGCTAAAAAGCAAAAATGTATAAAATAAAATAATATTTGTCATGTTTGAACGGATATATCAACTGAGCTAAAAGCCATATGACATCATGTTGCAGTCACGGTGTACCATATCAATCAAAACATAACATCATGAGTTACCTTTACCTCAAAAGGCGATATACTGTTTTTAATGACATTTATTGTAAAACAAACGGTTGAATTTGTCTTCGCCAAGGAGTGTACCTTTACGTCGAGTTCCGACAAGATGAAGAATGTTTTATGCGTAGTCTTTCTCGCCTTTATTTCGTTGGTCCTGAGCCACCAACATGTGCAGAAGAGGGTTGGCTTCGCCTCCCGTTCATCTCTTCAAGTCACGGCACAAAGTACAGTCAATGCACTTACAAAGCTGGTAAAAGAAGGGGCGCCTATTGAGGACCCGCCAGAAATTTCCCTCGCTTGCTTAGATGACATGACAACAAAATCGAAAATCATAGGTGATGCAACGAAAGGAATACTTTATGATTTCCAAACAACGTGCTATGTTGTTGGGGACCCGTTCGCGTTAGAAGTGTTTGTGCTTTCAAAAACCCAACAGGATGTCCCACCTGGCAGCAGGCAGTGTTGTGCCTTAAGTCAAGCCTTCCAAGCAGTATTCCTCCCTTTTCAGGTGGACGCAGACACCTACATGGTCCTGGATCCATCCATAGTTCGTTGGTTCTTTACTAGTACGCTTAGCGGGTGCGACATTTTCGTGGCAAGACCACACCCAAAGGCTCCCATCCCAGGCAACAGGCCCATTGTTATACACTCTAATCGGAACAAATGTGGTAACAAGCTTCAGAATCTCGAGGAAAAGGGAAACTCTGTCGAACAAATGATGACAGCACATCCTAATTACGAGTTGATTGCTCGCGTGTATTCTGAACCGTCGCTCGGCGAGGCGAAGGACGCGAATGTATATTTGGCTAAATTCAAATTGAAATACACGTACAGAGGAGTACCCATAAAACTCATAAGTTACAGACCAGATCAGGCCTTCTATTTTATCGGCCACTACATCCCTGAACAATGGAAATTTATTCTCAAGGGACGAGATGATGGTACAACGACAGTATTCCAACCTTGAGCTCATGATTAAACTTTAACACCAAACTTGTCAAATAGATCAGGGTTCAGCCCGGATTTTGTTCACAAGATCTCGTACGATTACCACGCTCAGTCCAATTACCGTTGTGTGAAAACTTCCTAGGTCTATAGATAAGCTCGGACAAATTACTATAAGTATGATATATTTGTTTCATGGTTAAGCTATACTGCGAGTAGTCTCTAATTTTGGCAGAGTTAACTCTGAATTTGGCGATTCCGGGGAAACAACCGAATTTGGATTTTACTATTACACTAAAAACTAAACTAGAGCGCGAAATTGCTTATACATACTCTGTTTATATTATGTTATACAGGGCCCCGGTTGATACCAGTCCTGCGACTGAAGGGGCCACCCTGTTTAAATATCAATTATTATTATTATTATTATTATTATTATTATTATTATTATTATTATGATGATGATGATGATGATGATGATGATGTCATGATTACCATTCGACAAATGCATTGTCATCAAGGCAGGGGTACACCTAGAGGCCGCTTTTCCACCGCTTAACTTGGGCTTAATGCGAATATCTCGTTCGCGTTTCAAGCAATCGAAAAACTACCAGCTTATAACACGAATCTATGTTTTACGGTCATAGTTTTGTAAAGTTTTGGGTGATTTGGGGAATTTTTTAGGAAGAGATAGTTTTTCTCAAAGGCTTCGTAAAATTTGGAGAAATAAGAAATATTGAAGATTTAATTTGTTTAGATGGATACCAAAACAATCCCCTGACAACCTGGGGTCAACTGTCTGGTGGTGTTCAAAAATAATTTTCTTTCTTCGATCACCCCTTTAAACCTCTTACAACTTCACTCAAATTCATATTTACCCCCGTACTTATTTTTTTCTTTTATTGAATTCAAATTGTTGTATCGTCTTCGTAATTGTTCTGTAATTTATATTTTTGATTTAAGCATGTAAGCTGGCCACTTAGTCAATTTATGTATTAAGCCTCTTTCCCGATTATACATCTATTTTCAGTTATTATTATTAACTGATGATCACCCAAGAGGTTGGCTCTTTAGTTATTTTGGGTCCTCAGCCACTGTATTTATTTATCATTTAATCTAATATATCATATTTATTAAAGTATTATATTGCCGAAGTTACAGTAGTAATAAATGTTGTTGTTGTTCTACTTGTCGTATATACTCTAATTCAACGATACTTCGGGAAGTTAAAGACCAACTTTCAATTTAAATTGGCTGAAACGCAAGGGAATATATATTAAACACCACTTACATAGACCTGATGGAAAATAAAGTTTAGCTGTTGTTTCCTTCTCTTCTACTTAGCATGTTAATTCTGATCTCAAGGTGGTGGGGTAGGGGGATTAATAGAATATTATATGCTTATTACAAAAATATTAATACAAAATATTATATATTAATACAAAATATTAATATTATTAATATTAATACAAAATGTTATATGCTTATGACAAAATATGGCTTATTATAGGGGAGGACTACATACAACGGGGAGATTAGAACAACTTTTGCGGTCTGAGCCATAACCGTTCCCGATTAGGCTGTTCCTCGATTATGGCTCCTGCTACTTGACTCACTTAGTTCATTTGTGCAGGGGGCGTGTAATTTTGGCGGGAAACTACGATTGCGGGACCCGGTCACGGTTTGGGCAGCAATCCACACGAATATTTCAACCAAGAGAGAATTAGGATGATGCTCTATTGTTTTAACCTGCGACAAAAGATCCGGTTTTATCTTCGGACACTGGTCCTATAGTAAATATAAAATACACACTGCGGTGACAAATATGACCACATAACGCATGTTGTTAAAAAAAAACCTTGATTTCATAAACTTGACGTTTCTTATTCACCAACATACATCTTCAGAAGTAACGGTTACAAAGATTACATTCAAATTTAAACGGAAGAAAGAGACTGGTACCTAATAAACAAAATAGTAAAAGAACTGACAACAATGACATAACGATGATAGACCGGTTACTTAAAGTCTGCAGTTAAGTATTAATATATGAGGCTAGTAGAGAAAAAGTTGTATGTTGGTGCAAACGAAACGTCAAGTTTATAAACTCAAAGTTTTTTTTACAACATGCGTTGTGTGGTCATGTTTGTCACCGCAGTGCGTATTTTATTTTTACTTAGTTGAAATGACTGAAAAATAAGAGTGTTTAAAATTTAGTCCAATAGTTTACATAAAAATACGCAAGTCTGTAATGTTTATCACCGCTGTTTGTGTTTTATTCGAGAATTTCGTCACAGTTATTACTATAAGGGTGTAACGAGGCATATTACTCTGTAATCTAATTTACAGGATTTTTTTTGTGCCCACCAACTGCCACCACTTTTCCCTTTTCAGATACCTTGAATACAGTTGTGTCACCATTTGTCGCTCCCTTAAGAATAAAGTTCCACAGTGTTGTTTTTCGTCATGACCATGTTTTTCGTAATGACCAAAAAAATAGAAGTGCTGATTTGCAAAGGGAGGGTCAAAGGTATAACTTAGTAACATGATTTGTGGGTGGCTGCTTTTATATGCCTTCAAGTATTCATTAACAGCTATCTCATCTTTGGGTGGCGGGCTGTTATGAACACGAGCAATAAGTTGGTAACCAGGATATGAAGTCAGTATGTTGTCAACAGATTCTCCCTTCTCTTGGAGGCTCACTGGTAAGTTTTCTTTGTATTTGTCTAAATTAGAGTGTATAACCACTGGCTTATGAGGTTGATTTGGATGAGTTGCCACAAAGATGTCGCATCCACTCAGCGAAGACGTGAAGAACCAAGGTACCACTTATGGATAGAGGAACGTGAAAGTGTTTTTGTCAGTCTCATAAGGGAGGAATACTGCCTGGAAGTCTGGAACAGAGGCACAGCACTTCTGGCTGCCGCCTGGGGCTTCAGAGTCGGTTTCTGAAATCACATTCACTGTCAAATCGACTAACTCTCCTGCCAGATAGCACGGCCCATTTGGTTTGTCCGTCGTTTGGTATTTGTAATGTACTCCTCTCGTCAGTGGATCATCTAAAAGTATTTTCATCTTCTTCTTCATATACTGAAGACAACTGCTGGTATCCAGCGCTCTAATACCCACACCTACAGCCTCCAACTTGTGAAGCGCATCGACAGTGCTTTGATATGTGACCTCATCATAGCCGACTCTTTTCTGTACATATTGGTGGCCCAGGACCAACGCAAACGTGAGGATGAAGACAAGACATAAAACACCAGGCGCGGATCCATACCGGTTTCCACCGTTTTACGGAAATCGGTCAGAATTTTCATGAAAAAAAAAATAATAATAATAAATAAGTATGTATATACTTTTTAATAAAAGTAAACTGCAAGTTGAATCTCGAAAATAGTTTTGACATTTATTTTTTATTTATTCTTTTTTGCCAATTACCGGAGATAGACAAGGTTGATAGACACGTTCTGGCGGCAAAATTTTACAGCCGGGAATCACTAGTCTCCCGACGGCGGTCATGCCATCACATCATCGCTGCGGGCGTCTAGACCAAAATTAGATTTCCCCGGGCGATTTGTTCAATTCTGCTACTAGGTTAGCCTGTGTGGTCATTCAACGTCTTTGAACAACGACTTCAACAAGAATGTGGAATACATAACAACGTCAAGATGTCACAAATTACTGCAGTTTCAAAAGAAACATGGATGACGTCCTTTGGCCGGTTTTCCACGTTCCATGAAGATTCGTTGCCCTCACCTTTGAGCCTTGAAGCCGAGATGACTTTATGGCAAAGAAAGTGGGAACGACCGTGGGAACGATCCCAACACCGTCCCGACAACTGCATCAGCAACTGACCATACGATGTATCCTAACATCACAGAGTGCCTCTAAATATTTTCCACCTTACCGGTCACCCGCATGCGAGTGTGAAAGGTTGAGGCGACTGAAAACATATTTACGAAGCACGGTGTCACAGACGAGATTGACAGGACTTGCCTTGCTGCACATTCATTACAACATGGACATATTGACTTTGACGAAATAATTCGCAGATTTGCAAGGCTTCATCCAAGGAGAATGGAACTGGCAAATATATTAAAGGGGATTAGTTTCTAAAGAAACTGCGGTGCTGCGTCGGTGGGGGAGTGAAACACGAAAATTTGGTTTATCAACGGAGTTGATAATGTAAATTGACAACCGTACAGGGATTCGATTAGCTGACCTTTCGAGCGTTAGCCCTTCGTCGGAGCGAGTCGAGGAATTGTGGGTTGTGTATGGTTTATATACAGAAAATGGAGCTACGCTATTGGTGGTAACATAATAACGTGAAAAACAGGAATAAATTAATTGAATGAAAAACGCTCGTTGATACCGTGGGGATTAAGAGTGCCAATTTGAAAGATCAGTTTTTACTCGAGATTTTTACGGCTTTCCGTGGTACCTTGATGTAGGGAAAGGCCGGAGATCGACATGTGTTGTTTGGAATGGTTAGGGAGATTAAAATGCCGAGCGACAGGTTTGTCTGACTGACTCAAAAAGCCAGGAAAGGGCACTTTAGGTAGTTAAAATTGAAAAAATGTCCTTGGGGAGCATGTCCCCAAACTCCCCTAGGGGCTTGCGCCTTCGGCGCTCGTTTTGCAGTAAATCGGTCAACATTTTTCCTAGATCCGCGCCTGAACACTCTTCATCTGTGAACTCGAGGTGGAGATCTGCTTTAATGGGGTAGACGAACTCTAACTGTGCGCTTAACCTCAAATGATGTCGTGAATTCAAGGTATGTTGCTACTTTATGAGTAAGGCAACTGGTGAACTTCTGTTTTATTGATAAGGTACACAATAACTACAACATTATGTCATATGACGTTTAGTTGATGCAATTTTAACTGTTGATTTTTGTTTTTATTTTCACTCAGATTTGAAAACGTTTTCATTTTTCGCCTTGCACGTGCACACAAGTACTTTCTGTGTTAGCGTTTTCGGCTTAAGAGTAAAAATTTGTGAAAACTAAATAAAATGTGTGATATTTGCACCAAACCTTATACGGCATTACTACACCTTGTGGCCAGTGTGAACATTTACACCAATCTATCTAAGGGCGGGTATTTTTACTTCTTTACGACATTCACCCAAAAATCTTAAATTCGCCAATTTTACCCGTCTACAATTCCTCAGTTATGGAAGAAAGGTTGTCCAAATCTGGCCTGTATGGGTCGTCAGTGGTGAAAAGAAAATAAAAAAAAAAAAAAAAAAAACCCGACGCGTTGCAGGGGTTTTTCGGAAGAGATGCGGCGGCGGTTGCGAGCGTTTGATTTATCGTCTGAATATATCATCTGAACACTAAGTCATAGAAAAGTCTGAAAAGAAAACCTGACCTCAGTCATTCAAAGGGTAGATAGCGTTATCCACTGGATAAATTGCTATCCAGAGGATGAAATATTTGGGAAAAAATTGAGAAAGCCTAATGAATCTTACACGGAACGAAGGTCAGTGGAGGGTGAACGTATATGAATTATTGGCCTAAGAAAAAATACTGCCTGATGTACCAATCGGAATGCGGTGGCTGCGCTGGATAGTGACCTATCCAGTAAACAGAGTTATCCAGTTTTTGAACATTTGGGGCCAGAAGGATAAAATCGATCCACAATTATAAAGATCTGCATAAATTAAGTCTCATATCCAAATCTTTCCCGCGCTTTTGATTTTGGTTTCTTTGTTTGAACTTGATGAATTTTTAGTTAGTTTGAAACATATAGGTTGTGAAATTCTCTTTTGAAAAAGTGGAAAAGTTTTACAAAAGAAACCTCGTGAATTAGTTTGTAAAACCTTCCTCTGTGACCACACGCCCCACACTTCATCAGCGGGCGATTTAGTAGAAGGCATTCGACAACGTTCACTCATCAACAACAGCTTCCTGATGTCAAACGAGGTTTAGTTGACATATGGATTCATGTTTTAAAAGATTTAATTTTGACTCAAATGAATAACATTTTCCCTTGCCATCATGCACGTGGGCGCAAGTATTCCTGTGTTATCATTCTCGGGTTAAGAGTGAAAATGTATAAAAATAAAATAATAATAATTTATCAATAATAATATATCACATTTATATTGCGCATTTTCTATGCAATATTCAAATGCGCATCACAACACTGGCCGGGGGACTTTGCCAGACTGCTTATCACGCAGTTTACAGGTAATGAAGTTGAGTTATGAGTGCCCCCGTAATGTCAATATCAAATTAAGACAGACACTAGGAGTGGTCACTGCCAGAGTTTTCTTACGTCCCTGGGGGTTCTTTTACGTCCCACAGAATCAGAGAATTATGAAGAGTTGTGAGACGGGGCCTACGGTTTATCGTCCCTATCCGAGAAGACTA
>JAEMWC010000702.1:320000-402500 GCA_016490735.1 Pachyseris speciosa
GGCGAATCCACTCTGGTCATGGATTCGCCGGTTCCTTTGATGCACCATGATCCAGACAGATCCAGACAGATCTTGGATCACTGATCCGAACTCGGATCACCCCAAAGGAACGCACCCTAATAGATAAGCTCGGACATCTGTGCGTTCATTGAAATGTTCTGAATGAGTGCAGCTGGTTTTAGTTTCCCAGTGAATACATTACTGCTTTTTCCATTCTTTTATTTTGTTTAAGTATCACCGTTAAGTTTTAAACTTCGGTTTAACCGAGTGCACTCCTTAACTTGGATATTGAGTATCAAAATACTGACCTTTGGGGATTGTGGGGGGGGGGGTGCGAACGCACCCCGTGCAGTCCCCCTGGTTACGGGTCTGGAGGTCAAAGGTTATTTACTACTCAGTGCGATCTAAAGAAGAATTCGTTCTCGTTTATTCTATTGGTAAATGCGTTTTTACGTTTTACGTTGTCTACTCTTTGTTTGTCTCGTAGTAATATAAACTTTGTAACTTGCGCGATTCTTTTCTTACTAATCTGTTCATGAAACGCTCTCAGTTTGCACTCGGAAACTTGTCACTTGAGCGAGGCAAACGGGTATTGTCACTTAACAACTTGCCTCTCGAAAAATAAGGGTGCTGGTTGCACCGACTATTGATTGTTGTTATTATTACCAGATTTTGCTCGCCCAATTAGAGTAGCTCTCAACTGGTTTTCGTAATTTTCTGTTTTTCATGCTTTGCTTCTGCTAAGCACTAGGGCGATGTGTGCTATAGTCAATCAGAACTGCTCTCTTACTCAGCCAATCAGAATGAGTGAAATTGCAATTTGATCGGAGCGATCTTGTCGGTTGCCAGATGTCGCTGTGTTGTTGATGAAAGTGAAGCAACATTGTTTTGACAACCGAGCAGGGTCACGGTTCGACTCACCTTTCCTACCATTTGCCAGCTCTGACAGGCTTTCTGAACCTTATGCCACAAGGTCTGTGTACTTGACTGTGTCACGCTAGTCTTGTGTAATAAAATTACGGAAAGAGCATTTGTGGGCGTATTAAATTTAGTAACGACTGCGCATTATTGTGTATTGTGAGTGGGCTATAAACTGATGGAACCGTGCAAACTGCGTCAGTCGTTTCCCCCTTCCCTATTGCTAAAAGCCTGCGGTAGAATCATCATTGCATCAAAGACACGTGATCCAATTGCAAAGTCAAACCTAACCGTTCTCTTTTCCTTTTGTACCGTGCTCCCCACCCCCCCCCCCCCCCACCACCCCCCCTCACAAAATAATAATGAAAGAACGCCTGATCGCACCTGATCGCAGGTTCGGTCAAACCGCACCAAGTGAAAGCGAAATCATCAGCTTTTCTGACGTGATATCCAAATTGCTTTTGACAGTCGGCTATTACAGAAAAGGAAGAGAATGCCCAGTGTTCACCACCATTTGTACGGAAAACGATAGAAATGCGTGAGAAAACGGCGAGTAAACGGACCGCGGGGTAGCTGTTGATTGACTTGCTTAATCTTGTTCCCTAAACTGAACCTGTATATTTTAAGCAAGTTCAACCACAACCAACCTCGGCAATCTCCTTCTGTTACGCAATTGTAGTGTGAAATATCGGTTGCAACATGATCTCCTCTCTGAATTAACGATTATCGTTAATTCGTAACTTGCTCTGAATTTATGATTATCGTTAATTTAGAACACTGTTTCCCAGGACTTTTTAGAAAAGAGCAAATAAAAAAATGCCATGATATTTGGATTGGATTTGAACCCGGAAACACTGCTACTAGGAACTCCTTCTTAACACTAGACCACTGAAGAACAAGACAACGGAAAATTGTATAACAAGATATTTATTAGAGTCTTGCATATAGAACATCATTGATCTACACTCGATTAGGCCTAAGCGCTGATTTTAAATGGTTAGCTTTTTGTTGAGGTTTGGTGAACGACCTTTTCCATTTACGTTCCAAAATTATTTTTAAGCGAGTGATTATATGGGCTTACTACAAGGTGTAGAATAAGCGCATGAATTATATTATCTTTACAAATTGAGGTTTGTTCAACCAGCAACGTGGTGGTCCAGTGGTTAGAAGAGAGGATTAGTCAGCGAAGAGTCGCAGATTCGAGCCCTGTACGAATGCTAAGGATTGTTCTTTTACAATTCCTTTCAGGCTGCCAGTGTTCTAAATTAACTATAATCGTAAATTCAGAGCAATTTGAGAATTAACGATAATCGTAAATTCAGAGAGGAGAACGGGTTGGACATATCGCGGGAATGTCAACTAGCCTGATTCAGCCTGTTTCGATTGTAATATAATCAGCCTTTTTAACGGAGATATCATACACCTGCTTTAGTGGTTTGACTTGCGTATAAATTGAGTGAAGCTGCAAAATCTGTGATAGGTGTTGCGAGGCTCAGAGCTGATAAAATATCAACATAAAAAAAATTGGCATGGAAGGGAGGTATTTTTTCAATTGTTAGTGTTTGAAAAGCTCCAAACGTCACCTTGAAAATGGTTACTTTGATGCGATTAATCGCCTGATATCCGATGCAGCTTCACACAAAAGCAAAGTCCCAGTGGAACAGAGGTTGGAAAGCCTGCGGTACAAACAAAACGTCTTTCAGAAAAAATTAAAAAGGAAGAACGTTGTTCCGCCATTGTAGGGATGCGCTATCTCCTATGGCTTTCCCGATCACACTCTAAACTTTACCAGAATATGGGTCTGAAAATGTTTCACATTACCTCTTGTTTGAGCAAAAAGCCGAATAGCTTAAAGTGGCAGCAATTTGTTGTTTTACACAGGAGACTCAGGCGACACCGAGGAAGAAGAAGGTAGGAGAGGTAGAAGCAGCGGTGCAAACTTTGCCGGTACGTTTGGTCAGTCAGGAAAATTCTCAGAGAAGAAATTCGTCCTACAGGAGCCATAATCACTCGTGTATTCCACGTGTTCTACCCTTTCTTCCCAGGAAACGCAAATCGACGTCTTTCCACAGGCAACCGAACTAATCACGAAGATCAAAGACACCCGTCTGTGCTCAGCCGAACTCAGGAAGAACTGCGAAGACCTCCGGCAGGAGCCCGAATAAGTCACGAAGAGCAACCGATGAGGCGAAGATCGGAAGGTGTGTTATTCATGTGTGCAGCCACTAAGTCGGACATAAGTAGCTAAACATTTAGCCGTTCATACTCTGTGAATTAGATGCTGAAGTCCATGAGTTAAGACTATTTTACGGAAACTATTGAGGAGCAATTTTGTGCCATTTTGTTGGTTACGACGGAAATCCTAGAATTGCTGTCCTGTGCAGAAGGTGGTTCTCACTTTTGAGTCTGTGTATGGGATCCCTAAGTGTAACCTTTCAAATGAAACTACATAGCAGCGCTCCCCTCGGGTGGCTCCCTGGGAGCCTGGTGTGATGCTGAGCATGACACTCTAAGCGTTATTATTCAAACAAAAGTTATTGAGAAGCAGTTTTGTTCCTTTTCACTCACGCGGTACAAAGAAGGTTTCACTCCGTTTGAGACTATGGAAGAAATTCAGGTAAAATGATGGTTCATTTCAATGAAAATTGATTAGCCAATCAGTAAAAAGCTTTTAAGAGGAGATGATTGTAATAAATTTAACGGGCGTGTCCTGAACCCTTTGTAGACAATGGATTCTTTTCGTTTATCACCATGGGGAAAATGGGGGTGGGGGGGAAGAGACGTTACAAGAGGAAATTTGTTAACATTCCTAGTCTCCTAAACAGACGCAAAGAATGACAAGGGACAAACGGTCAGAATTGTTTTAAATGACAGAAATTTAACGGTTTTTTCCTATCTTAGCCAATATTACACTCTTTTTCTCTCACGTTTTCTTTCTGCAAAATGCTTCAGAGTAAAACGATACCTTCCAGCTTCAAAGGAATCAATTAAAAACAGTATTAAAGAAGGACATGACCGTTTTGTCATTGGCTCTCTACTAACACCTTGTCATTCAAATAGTCTGGACGTACAAATAGGTCTTGCCTCTCTTGGTCTTGTTCTATGATGTTGTAGTATAGAATAAGCTTAATTAAAGTAGTTTGACTAGCTAAACGGAAATGTCAAAATCGAGTCAGAATATGTAAAGAAGACTGACAACTGCGGTGTTGAATATTCATGCATCGTCTGCGAGGCATCTTTATTTGCGTTATGTCGACGAAACCTCCAGCAAATAGTGAAAAACCAAAACATTCGCGAGCACTGTCCGAGCAACATAATGATCAAAATAACTCCTCAGGAAAGTCAAAACGGAAAGAAAGACAAGAAAAAGAATCCAGAGTAGCCGGAAGTAAGTTGAATTCTATGTTTTCGAAAATTTTATTATACCTTTCTTTGATTGAATTTGCTTGGCCGCCAAATGCGCTGGACGCAATGTTATTTTCTTTCGTAATGGTATTGGAAGCAGTAGTCACGACTTTATGATCAGAAAAAAAGCCGAGTGAGTCGGTGAAATAATGACAAGGGGAAAGGAAGTTGTAATCACGAACAATACTCGATAATCGTACAAAGCGAAGTCAATCCAGCAATAATAATTTACAAACGTTTGTAGTATTATTAGCGATTAAAATTCTAGGATTTTGTTTTCTTTGCCGCTAAAACAGGAAAAAAGAAAGCATATAAAGAAAATCATAGGTTTAACGTATTTTTAAATTTGCTTCTCTTTTCAAGCTCCACCCCTTGTTTTTTTATTTCGTAATCAATCAATTATTATTATTTTTAATTTTGTGGAAGCTCGCAGCTGTTTGGCAGTGTCGATACCGCTAGTTATCTTAGCTGTTTATTGTGATGTTTTCATTTCCTCAAAATGGGAAGAAAGATTAATAGTACACTGCAAGACGTTTCTTTAAAATCATAGAAATTAAATTTCACAAAAGCTCGATTAAATATGGGATATGAAAATTAAAATTAGTGAGTGACACCAGAAATTAGCTCGCACTGACATTTGAGACAATAATACGAGCGAGTAAAGGTAGAACATCCTCTTTTAACAATTAATATTCAAAACTAAGAGGAGTTTTGAGAAAAAAAACCTCTGTATCTTGCGCCATGGTTGTCAGGGCATAATTGTGGCAATGCAGTCCACTGGGTTAACTTCATTGCTTTTGAGGGCTGTCCAATTTACACGCACTGTACTGAACGCCGGTCCGTATAAGCGATGTGTCGCACGCTCCGCATGAGTTCAGCATACGGAGCGGAAGCAAGGTTGTCGATTCGTACGGTGCCCGGCGTAATATTATGGGAACTTAAAAATCGACGACGGCAACGAGAACGCCACTAAACAATAGGCTTAATGAACAAAAACAATCGCTCTGAACGTGAGTTTTGCATTGTGGTACATTTCGTTGCCGTCCTCAGCAAACAACAACGTGAAATGACCAAATTTTGTGTTTTCTTGAGAACGTGAGCGCATGACGGCATGTTTTTGTTTCTTTATCCTTACTTTGACGGCGTTTATAGTAATTTAGTTCCTGGACATATCACCAGCATTTTCCACATTAAACAAACTGGAATAATCGCGAAATAGTTACAGAAACAAGAAGTTATATTTTGAAATGACGTTTGCGTTGCCGTTGCTGTCGTCGTTGGTTAAGGTCTCTATAATGAGATGCACTCCTGTTGTCATAATGAGATGCACACTCCGTATGTGTTCAGCATGCGGAGCGTAAGCAAGGCTGTCAATTTTTGCCATTGTTGTTTTTTCGAAAAGAGGATATTTTTAACTGGAAAGCAAGAATTAAAACGTTTGCACGTGTTCAAGTTCTCCTACCATAGTTCTTTCGTTCTTTTACAGCTCAGCAACTTGCAGAGGGTGCTATCGTGACGCGCAAACTTTATTGCACTTGAGAAATGCCACGTTATATAGACAACTATGCTCTACAGAGAAAGCGATCACCTTTGTTTCTTCACCTCTATAAAAATTCTCAGTTAACTGGAAATTATTCAATTTATTTCGTCCAAGCCAAAGTTTTTTATTTATTCATAGTTTAAAAACTTCCAGCTCCACCGTGGAAGATTACAATAATTGCATGTCATCATTGTCATCGGCTTTTAAGTCAGTAGACGTTCGGTTTGGTTTGCAAGCGCTTGTTTTCATGAATAAGGCTTTCTTTTATGTTTTCCAAGCATGACTTTTATCAGTATTGGCTAAAAGCAGGAGTCAGTTACTCATTTATTATTAACAACGTTTACTCAAAATTGGCGGTATGCCTGAAACACCATTATTTGATTCAAAAATTGATACATATTGGAGATGCATCAACGTCTATCGAATATTCTTGCATAAAATAGCTGGTATATTTCCTCCTGTATCAAACTACCTTCGAAAGTAAGTCATGTCACGAAAGACTCTCCAGACTGACTCCGCATCAAGCCAACCAACAACCCTGCACAATCGTAAGAAGAAAGGTATACGTATTTAAATGAACGTCGTTCATTTCGCGTCTTTAAGATTATCTATAATTTCTTCATGAATTGAACCTCCAAGAATTCAGAATTTTAACTTATCTCTAGGTAAAACCGCTTATTTAATCAGGAAGAAATTCTTCAATTGATAAGATGTCGCGTGAAGGTCGCATTTTCTCAACATTTGTTAACTTACGTATGAGTACCAACATATTCCTTTTCTGCGGCTGAAACATTACTAATATGGTTGTTTTAACAAGTCGACAAACAGCTAAAAATATAAAACCCAAAAACAGACATTCATCACACTAAGCTACATGCCAGAATTTCTCACTCTTGGCAAAAAATTACAACCCTTGTTCTCGGTAAAAAAAAAAAATAAACAGAGAAATGAAGAAACAAACGGCGATATCGGGAAATTAATGTATCACTTCACGTAACGTATTCCTTTTATTTCTTTTGTGACTACGGAGCCCAGGTTTTTATAAGCCTCTTGGTTTCTTCTGGGTTCCCTTGCCGGTTTATTAGTATATCATATATGTATTTAATGTTTTTTTTTTTCAGTTGGCTAAATAAAAATGAACTGAACTGAAATCTGTGAACGTACATTCGTTAGTGGTCAGAAATCGTCGGAACATCTTCTGAAATCTATGTAATATGTTCTGGTAAATCGAGGACCGAGTGGAGTACAATTCAAAGAGTCAATCGGGTGAATGGTTTCAAATTGGCCGAGCTCATAGCGCAATGGCTGGTTTGAAATTACGAGCACGATTACCCCTGAATTGTACTAAGAGGCACAATATTAGTCTACCTAGATGTGCCCCTCTCCTATTTAGTATTACTTCAGTTTCTGTAATCAGTAGTTATGTAATTAATGCTAAATGGAGAAAAAACAAAATACAAATACAAAAATACACGAAGTCCGGTTACCAATTAATTGTGTCAGTGACACAATGCGAGGAAACAAATGCCAGTGTTTATAATCGGACAACGGACAGCTTGGACCTGAAACAGCCAATTAAGCCACAATCTTTAAAGGGTTGTTGTGAACCAGTCATATTCGAGCATTTTGTTATTGACACAAGTAAACCGTAAGAAACATCGACGTTATCAAACAAGTCGATTCCTCTTCTATGAGTATCTGGGAGAAAATCAGAAAAAAATTGGCCAAACACAGGGACTGTACACCGCAATCTGCTGAACAACTGCTGAGAACTCCCAGGCGTTCCCCCAGGCTCGACCCAATCTCTTCTCATTCTTTCTTTTCCAGATCGAAGAAAGACGGTTAACATCGGGATGTTCAAGGCAAAACTTCTCGTTTTAGGACCTTGTGAGGTAAATTTGAGTACTTAGACAATGAAATATCTCTCCTAGTCCTTTATCGTGAGAAAAGGTTTCACAGTTATTTCGGGATTTTAAATGCAGAGGGTTTATTAAAGGAGTTTTTAAATTGAGTTTGTAATGTTGGGTTTGTGACAAATTTGGTTTGTTGTTTGGTTGTTATTTTTTATCACAGAGCGGTAAAACCGTCATTTCAAATTTCCTTTCCGATGCTACTGAAACTTCAGGAGGGGAATACCATCCTACACAAGGTGTCAGGTAAACTGCGAAATCATTTTACTGTAGATACCATGCTATGCTTATTCTACGTTCAGTTTGTGTCTGTACGAAAACATGGCAACCAATTTGTATTTTAAAGTGGATATGACACAAAAGGTTTCATTAGCTTGTTGGAAAGAGCTTTCACAATGATGAAGAACGGCGTTTTTAATATTTTATTGTGATAGCACTCTTGGTTGCCGAGTTATTCAAGATATTGATTTATGCAAATTAGAGGACTTGTGACGTCACAAGATGGGCACAAAATGATGTAAAATCACAAAAAAATGGAATATCTCTGAAGACATTTTCTGTATAGGACTGAAACATTTTACAGCTGTTATACTCATCACAAAGTTCCATGATATGGTCCACTGTGACATTCCATGCCAACACAATGGGCCCTAGGCCCACTCCATCCAAAGGATAAAATCAGAATTTCCCTCCCCAGGAAGTGCTGTTTGCTCTTGATGTTCATTCAGTGGGTGTGGATATGGACATTACACAGCACAAGTATAAGAAAGTCTGTTAGACTCTGGAGCAACAAATGAGGGATTTTTTATTTGGGAAGGTAGAGGTCTGGTAACAAGTATGTATCACAATGTGTAGTTCTGGCAGCACATCAACCCTGCAAAATTTCAACCCTGTAAACTTAGTATTTGCACAGATATTCCATATTTTGTGATGTTACTTCATTTTGTGCCCACCTTGTGATGTCACAAGTCCTGTAATTTGCATAAATCAAAATCTTAAATAACTCGGTAACCAAGAGTGCTATCACAATAAAATAAATGCTGTTCATCATTTTGAAATCTCTTTCAAACAAGCTAATTAGAACTTTTGTGTCATGTGCAATTTAAATGCAACATTTTTTAATTCTGTCATGACAATGAAATATTATAAATTTGATGTTTTCAACAAGCAACAAGCTCTTTTATAGGGAAAGCTGTTTCCTGTAAGGAAATATTTAGCTTACACGTAAATTTAAATTAATGATACTTCATGGGCATGTTAAAATGGTCTGGCAACAAGGGTTTCTTGGTTGTTCCATAAGCTGGCCTTCAGCTAAGGTACCATGTAAACTCTAGCAGTGGTCATTTTAGGTTGTAGCACCCTCATTGGTACCAATCCACAAATTGTACCCCATAAAAGGTACGACGAGCACCCCGTCATATTTAAACAATGGCAGTTTGGCTTTGATCGATAAGGAGAAGGTACAGCTGATGAATTTGTATTTTGCCACAATCAGAAAAAACCTAATAAAAGCTCTTCCAACGATAATTGACAACAGTCAAATGGAGGACATGAATCACGATGATCCGCCGGTTTTATCAACAACAAGAACGTCTTTAATTGTCATCTCCAATTGAACTGTTGTAGAGAAGATCAATACGTTAAAGACCTCTAAAGCTACAGGACCCGATGGAATCTTGCCCAAACTCCTGAAACTAACAGGAAACACTCTTGTCCCAGCACTTGTTGACATCTACAATTACAGTATCGCCCAAAGTGTTGTTTTCTCCCCGTGGAAAACAGCAAGATTGTCACCGGTTTTTAAAACAGATGACGAGACAGACTGTGGCAATTATAGACCAGTCTCCCTGCTAAGCGTTCCGAGTAAAATATTGGAAGCGGAAATTAATGATAGATTGGTGCAACATGCAACCAGCTAATAACTGACAAGCAATGGGCTTATCGACGCGGATACTCCACTGAGCTTCTATTAGTTCACTTGACTGAGATGTGGAGAATGGCCGTAGACTCAGACAACGTCGTGGCAGTGGCCTTCATGGACTTCAAGAAGGCCTTTGACAGTGTGTCACATGAGATCTTATTAAGAAAACTTGAAAGAAACTTTGGCTTCTCAGGAGGTTTGCTAGAATGGATAAAAAGTTATTTGAGTGAAAGAATGCAATTTACCATGTTAAACGGAGTCAAATCGGATCTGCTACCTGTTATAACTGGTATACCATAAGGATCGGTACTGGGTCCGACCCTTTTCACTCTATTTACCAATGACCTGCCATCTGCTGTACATTCGGGGTCCTTGTTTATGTATGCTGATGATACCTCTATATTCTGTATTGGACAATCTACGGACTTAGCCATTGCTTTATTGAACAAGGCTTTACAAGAAGTCTATAGATGGTGCCTAGAAAACTGATTAACACCACACCCAGGCAAAAGCAAAGTTATGATAATTAGCAAGAAAACCATTATGGGCCCTCTACCACCGTTGCTTCTAGGAGATTCAGTATTGCGTTACGTCACAAAACCTCGCCTGTTGGGAATGACTGTAGACGACAACCTCACTTGGGTACCACACGTGTTGGACCTTAAGAAAATCTTCGTAAACAAATCAGAACTATTAAAACGCTCCAGATTTTTACCTAAAGATGTTTTGATTAAATTCTATTTTAGTGTCATTTTACCATCGATAAATTATGGCCTTGGTTGGGGTTCGTGTCGTAATTCAGATATAATTGATTCAATTGAAAGACTGCGCTGTAGGGCCGCCAGGATTATTTTTAATTTATCTAAGGACATGGCATCCTGTGAAGTAATGGAAACCGTGAATTGGTCAACAATCAAATTAGGTAAGTTATAAACTGGAAATATTTAAATTAATGTACAACGCATACAATAATATATTACCTGACAGTTTATGTGGAAATATTTTTAGTAAACGAGACAACTGCTACTCGCTGCAAGGGCATGAGGTACAGTGTAGCACTCATCCGCAGATACAAAAGCAGATTTATGAAAGACTCATTAGCCTATCGAGGGTCTATATTATGGAACTTGGTGAGCTACAATGATAAAACAACTAATGTAAGCTTCAAGGAATTAAAGAAGCGGCTTACTGCCAGGGATTATTTTAAAGACTTTATTTTTGACGGCACAACAGGCTCTACATCGAGACACAGAGTCAGTGACTAATTGTGTACTTTTAAATTGATTACTGCTAGATTTTAGACTAATATTTCTGCTTTTAGCTTTTATTTATTTTATAGGTAATATATATTTAGTATTTAAATTAATTACTGTTGATATTTTAGTTTTTGTCCCTTTCTGGTTAGTCAACAGTTTGAGCTACCAACAGTGTGGTGGGACTGAAGTGAGAAGGGGTCTCTCCACAAGGCCCCCTCAGCTCATTCACTCTTGATGACCCTCTTAACTACCCAATAAAGACACTGCTAGCACTCTATTGGCTGTCATGTTCATAATAATAATAATAATAATAATAGAGTAGAGAACCAACAAACTCAGCCCACTTATGACGTCGAGTCCAGGAATTGGACCTGGGAAACATTTGTGGGAGGCGAGCGCTCTCACCACTGCACCAACTCTGCTCATAATTCAAAGCCAGTATATACCAGTTGATGCTTGTGATTAAGTAAATTGTTAACACTTCACCAGGCCAGGGAAAAGATAAAATGAAAAAGTTCTCGTTGCATATGAGCACTTACAGCAGGCTAGTCAGTGGTAACTTTTACTCACAGGGTAATTATTGCAAGTGCAGATAGATATAAGCTGTTCACCAACTTAACACTTCTTTCATTTTCTTTTCTGTACGCGCGTTGTTCTGACCCTTATGTGTGACTTTAAAAAAGATAAGTGCATTTTGTTTTTCTTTGACAGAATATTAGAATTTGAGTGCAATGGGATAGAAATCTCACCTGGAAAAACTGCTAATTGTGAGGTGGAGTTATGGGATTGCAGTGGGAATCACAAGTAAGGATCTATTTATGGAGAGAAAATCATTATTGTTTGATACGAAAACAGTGATTAAACAGTAACAGAGATAGATTACTGTTTCAATTTTTTTGTTAGATTTTCTACTTGTTGGCCAGCCTTCCAAAAAGACACCAATGGAGTTTTAATTGTGTACAATCCAGATCAAGCAAATCATGATAAGGAATTAGAAACCTGGTAAAGAAAAGGTCCTTGTTTCATACAACAGCAACTACTGATATGTTCACAGTGATGGTAGGGATCAGCATGTACAGTAAAGGCTGGGATAAATAGCACTTCTATCATTAGGAAAATAAAACTAAAATGTACATAAGCCAAGTATGGCAACTGGAATTTTAATATTTAGTTGACTTTAATTAGTTTATTGATTCTGGCAAATCAATAATAAACTCTTGGATTGGTGTTCTGAAGTGGTGGCTTTCCATTACCAATTTGGTGATTATCACTTCAAAAGGGAATCATTTGAAACCTGTTGCTGTCCATTTCTGATGAATGTCTGTACCCTTTTGATCTCATTGTAGGCAGTTGCTTACTATCATTTCATTGAAAATCTCTCTCTCAAGCTTGAGGATGAAACTCTGAGATGGTTGAGGAGAGTCTATTAGTGGAGCTGAGTGGTACATAAGATTATAGCAACTGTTTAAAGCATCTTCCGTTTGCCCTTCTAGGATTCTTAGCCTTAACCCTTTGTTACATTCTGCCTTTGCTTTAGCAGTTCAAGTTGAATGGTAATGATCATAATAGTTTTTATCGTGACGGGGTTGGGCAGAGTGGACAGAGATTAAGACTGGGAGTTTTAAGTAGACTACTGGACTATGCACAATGTAATTTGAATGTATTTGTTTCTAGGTACACTCAGTTTGTTCAGGGACAAGGCCTCAAGGAATCTCAGTGTATAGTGTTTGCTCATCATCGTCCATCTGCTGCTAATTTGACAAGAACTCAGATGCGTAAGTTTGCTTTGTGCAAATGTGATGACAAATCCCAGTCACTCACTTCAATCTTGTTCAACTAACTCAATCTCTATTTGCTGTTTAAAAAGCAGCATTTTCACAGGCAAATAATAATATTATTTGAGTTTAACTCTTTTCCAACAGGTTTACCAAATATGGTGCATTTTTGCACCCTGCCTTGAAAACCCACAACTTTCTCAAATTCCGGTCTTATGTTTGAAATGAACCATTGTTATTGCCAAATAATCAGTTGTTTAGACTTTATCACCATCTAAACTGGCCAAATCTCCTAATTTCCAATGAATATGACCTTTTATTCTGTTGCAAAACCAAACATGCCCCTGGACAACACTGTAAAATATGTAACTTTGTCTTGAAATTTTTGAGACAAAAGTTCCTCTTAAGGCTAAAAGTCTACTTTACCAGCAAACTTCGACTCCACGTCTTACCATCTGTTCCACAATTTCCTGCTCACTTTTAGCGCGGCGTGGATAAGGCGTTTGATTTCAGTTGCTCTCACAGGTCTGTGATTTTTGTGTTTGTGACCAAAAGGAATTATGGGAAACTCTTGTATACTGGGCAAGTGAAAGTCCACCAATTTCCATTTCAGAAATTTTTTATAAGTGTCGAGCCACCCGGTCCTGCTGACAAAATATTGCACCAATTGGCGTTATTTACAAGTCAAAACTCACCGAAATTGCCATGCCAGGTCCCGGAATCCACTCACAAAACGACTAAAGACACAACTTCACTCCGTGAATTGCCAACACTCGTTCGAATACTTTGAACACACCACTATATGTGAAATTGCTTCTCACCTCTGTTTTCTTTCAAAGGATTGTCTCTACCCATCCACCCAGCTTTATGAAGCCAGGCAAGGGGCTTCTGGGGTGGAAAATGGCTCGAAAAACACACTTATAAATCAAATAAGTAAGGAATTGTAGCTGCCGTGTTCGTTTGGAAATAAACGACAGCTACAACCAGTTGCAAAAATACTTGAGACACTACACTAAATTCCGACTGAAAAGAGATCACCCAGCCCCCTCCCCTTATCAATGTTGTAGGGCCAAATGTTTATTATAATTAGAGCAAGCGGGCAAACAAATGCAAATATGGCCATGAAGGACCGATGAAAGTTTTTTTGGCTTTTTATGGAATTATTGGACACCTTTCTACTTAGAGAAGTGTAAAATTAGGTGACATGGGTCTATTTGCTTTCAGAAAGGACGTATTAACCGGTGTTAGATCGACCATATAAGGGCTTGTTTACGTTCTTTGAAATTAACACATTCAAGCAAACATTCTTCTGTGGTGGCGTGCCATTTAAAGGGCAAGCCATTGGGAAAGCTCTCCATTGAACCAAATCATCTTCTACTAAAAGGAAATCCTGATAGAGGTTCACTTTTAAAAAGGAGTGAAAAGTTCCTTCCTTTTTAAAGACATTTTGGTGTCGCCCTCCAGCTTAGCCTAGCGAACCTTGCGTCTATTGGCATATTGTGAACGGCAACCTCCACAGTCATTGTTTTCTTTTCACAAATTCGGTAGGCATGCAATATCTCAAGAAGTATGAAAGTAGTGACTCGGGAAAAGAAAACAGCACAGACAATGAAGAAACTACCAATTATTTGGGTCATTGAAAGACAGTTATGAGCGCAAGAGCATTTTGTCGTGTTTGTGGAATAACCTTTAGCCAAGCTGATTTAAATAAATACAGAAGTTCCCAATACGATACTCATTTGCGGAAGCCGTTGGACGTTCTTCCAGTAACACGAACACCAAAGTTAACCACTGGGACTTTTCGGGTTACTTCTTAGGACAGTCTACCACGATCTACCATAGCAACTGATAAATAAATAGAGGATATCATGTTTTCTACTGTTATGATGGTTGACCGTGTATTCTTGGTTGACCGTCAGATCATGAAAGAGAATTTATGTAGCTCTTTTATGGTCATCTTGCCTTTAAAGCCTGCTATTGACGACTTTTCAGGACTGATTGTAAATAATCAAAGTTCCCGTCTTTCTCATTTATTTGGCTTTTTGAAGAAGTAGCATGTTCTCAACATGTAAGTAACACCATAGCATGACAAATCTTCCTGTGTAAGAAACTTCAAGTAAATAAAATACTGACTTTCCTTTAGTCAGGCTTATTTTTACCAAAACATCATATCTTTTCAGTATTTGCTGCGCCTGGCTCTATTTTTTACAATTAATTGAAGGGCTGAGGGCATAAACTGCCTATGTGTAGTTTTAGGTGTTTTTTTTGCATACGTTATTTCTCGAAAACGAAAAAGAAATTGGTGAAAAAAAATACGGGACAATGTTTTTGAATCAAAATGCAGTTCACATGCAAAAATTTGGACAAATCCAAGCGAACTAAAAAAAACGGCCGAAAATTACACATAGGCAGTTTATGCTCTCAGCCCTTCATATGTCTGCCTTATTAACATGCATGAAGCAATGCCCAAGGGTATTCTTTATTTCTTTATTTGAAAACTTAGCGCCAAATGCTCGTAACTGAAGGGTAAAACTGAAACTGGACATGAAATGATTGACAGGTAGAAAGGATTGTTCCATAGTGTGACGTAGACTAAAAGTTTTGGCTGTTAAAACATTGGTACTTACGCAACGTGTTTGCCGAAGCTCGTTTAATCGAATTATGTCAATTTGCCTGTTCGCTCGGTGATCGAAGGACATCATGAAGTCTTGAGATCCATAAGTCTAACACGGCTGAAAGAAGCCAGTCGTGTTTTCTCTGCTTGCCAAACCATGAAGAGAGAGATGAATTTGACTCTCTGGTTTGGGAGTAGAGATTAAGAGCCGGGCAGAAAAAAAACTCTGAAAACATCTCTCATCTCAAAAGCGGCTCGGTTTTGCTAGTCTTGGTCCATTTCTGAAGGGTTACCGTGCTTGAATTTCCGAAGAGGAGAGGTGTTTTTGGAGTTTTAGGGCAAAAAAGTCAGTGATGTTTGCAGAGTGTCCTTCGCACGCGGAGGGCATAACATTCCCACAATTCATTGCGGCCGAAGTGGGCGCTGTCTCGCAGGCCATCGAAGCCGTGAAACAGTTCGTCAAAATTCGGAAACATTACGGAGAATTCATCCGAGAGAGGGAAGTCAGCATGACGAGAAGTCCGTCCGTTTTCGATGACTATCTTGAAAACAATCCAGGGAAAAGTTGCATTGGCGCGCGTGGAAAATATTACTCGTGGTCGGTCGTCGAGTTGTTATGTAAACACAGGGAGACATGCTGCCCAATTTCAACATATAAATAAGTTTTGCGTCGATCAACTCGGTTATTTTGATTTTATGGAGGCTTGTAAACATCAGAAAAACATATTTTCAAGCGAGATAAACACCAGCAAAAACGTATTTGCACGGGAGACATTTTAACAAGTCGTTGTGTTACGCATCAGACAATACGGATTAAATTTCACATCCTATGCAAATATTTACGTCTTGAAGCCAACAAAACTAGTTAAGTATTTCGTTCCAGTTTTTCCACTGTCGTCATTTACGTTGATTTGTGATACGAATTTCATTCCACTGGTTCCATTTGACGACGAAAATGAACCCTTCAAAATCGTTTCAATAATGACCAAAGCACGCGAAGCGCCAGTCAAATCTCTGTTTCGAAACGGAAACCGACGGGAAACAGCTTACTCTTTTAACTCTTAATTTTGCCCTTGAACATCGTTAACTCAAATTTTCGGTGTTGCTCACGAACAGAAGTTGTTGGTAGTGGCCAAAAGCTATCTTCAAATAAAAACAGCCTTCTTTAATATTTTATTCTATTTCTCAGCCGACAGCAAGCTTTTTAAGCACTGAGTTAGAGTCAAATCCGATCCTGCTGTATGCCGTTTTCAACCAAAACACCCTCTTCAACACTTTACTTACATCGGCCAAAGCCTTCCCAAAAGAATTAAAAATCAACCAAGAAACCTGTACGCTCTTTTCATTTCGGAGGAACCAAGAGACCAAGAAACCTGTGCGAGACTCAAAATACGCCACTTACTTTAACGTTAACGTTCGCAATGCCCTAAGCCGAACCCTATCCCTAGCTCTAACCCTAACCCTAACCCTAACCCTAACCCTAACCCTAACCCTAGCTCTAACCCTAACCCTAGCTCTAGCCCTAACCCTAACTCTAACCCTAGCCCTAATTTTAACCCTAACTCTAAACTTAACAATAACCCTAAATCTTTTGAGTGCTGTTTTCAAGGCGGACAAAATCTACGCGCGCTGGCTTAAGGTTAACCAAGGTTGCTGTGTGCTGTTTTTAAGTCAACCCAGAATGTTGCGCACTGTTTTCCAGCTAAGGAAGCTTCTTGAGCACTATCAGTAAGCAAAACACTGGTAATAAGTGCTGCATTTAAAAAAGTCGACCATTTTCAAGTCGGATGGGCATCTTGTGGGCTGTTTATGAGTCAAAAAGGCACATTGCGCATAAAGAATACCCTTGGGCATTGCTTCATGCATGTTAATAAGGCAGACATATGAAGGGCTGAGGGCATAAACTGCCTATGTGTAGTTTTAGGTGTTTTTTTTGCATACGTTATTTCTCGAAAACGAAAAAGAAATTGGTGAAAAAAAATACGGGACAATGTTTTTGAATCAAAATGCAGTTCACATGCAAAAATTTGGACAAATCCAAGCGAACTAAAAAAACGGCCGAAAATTACACATAGGCAGTTTATGCTCTCAGCCCTTCAATTGTAAGCGCGTATACATTGAGTCAATAGTATTGTCAATAAATGTCCCTTCAAACTAAGTATAACGATTTTTGAACGTGATAAGGTCGATCAGTAAACTCTTGAAATGTCTGATGTGTGATACTCAGTCTTACTGTTTGTCTCATTAACTCACTCTTTGTTACATCAGGAACGTTTTGGATACGAGTTAAATCACCAGTACGCTTAGGATTAGCAAACAGTTTGCTGCCAACGCCTTTTACAACTCCCGCGTGAAATCCAATGCAGTCCTTTGCATCAAAATGCACAAACTCAAAACTGCACCAATTCAATGGTGCTTTTTCTGCACACTTCTGGATCAGTTAGAACACTAACAAGTCTGCAGTTGTCTTGAGTAAAACTTGAACTTTGAAAATAACTCTTCTGCACCCATGTAGTCAGCTTAGACTTCTAGAAAACCGCATTTAATCTTGTACATAAATCAGACAACCAGTTGCAAAAATACTTGAGACACTGCACTAAATTCTGACCGAAAAGAGATCACCCACCCCCCTCCCCTTATCAATGTTGTAAGGCCAAATGTTGTCTTCTTAGAAACGCGAGGCCAGGCAGAAAATGTGGTCCAGTAATATTGCTTAGGGGTGGGGGAGGAGGGGAGTCTGGACTGCCATGTAGTAACTGTCATGGGACAGTTTCAGGAGAAAAGTGTGTTTTTTATTGGAAGTGTCTCAACATTTTGCAACTGGTTGTAGTGTGATGAGTGTGACAACAAAGATAGAGCCTTCGGTGTTGTGGACCAGCGAAATCTCCATGTTAACCCAAGTATATGGAGTAGCCAGGTCGATTTGACCTCCTACCCTCAGGAAATTGCGACCAAATCACTTGTAGAAAAAGTGTTAAGGAGTACTCAGAGACTCATCTTGTCTGTTACTCATATTTTACTAAATGCTTGTGTTCCTCTGGAAAAAGGGGGTGATTTGTGTATTGCAGTTCTAGAAAATATCACTTCCTCCTTCCAACATCTGCCTCCCCCCCCCCCCCCCCCCCCCTACACACAAAAGGGGTCATAATTTATACCATTGGATACATCCTGAAGGGGACAGAGATTTCAGTACCCAATGTGTAAATCAAAATGGCCATTTCCTTTGAGTTTGAATGGAGGGGAATATCCACTGACTTTCCATGGGGTGATTAAGGGTGTTTTGAGGACCAGGACAGTATGTATGGATAGTGGGGCTAATGGGAAGTTTGTGTGTGAGGGATTTCAGTAGTGCACTTTCAACTCCTTTGTGGAGGATGCTTATTTGTCTTTCCTTTTATCTGTCCCTTGACATCCATACATAAGGAGTTCCTGGAACCTTGCCAAACAAGGTCTGTGTTATTATGTTACAATAATGGTGATTTTATTCTGGCCTTGATAGATGCTCATGTGAATATTTTCTTATTCAGGCACAATGCTAATACTTGCATTTTTAATGTTATTTGAACCATTTTTATTCCCTGCTAGCAGAGGTCTCTGGCGGCAAGAAAGGAGAGAGACCTCTGCCAGTGCCCGACGAGTTTCCTGTCGCGCAAGCGCGAGCGTTCCCTTGACAACGAATGACGTATTTTTCACGTGCAACCTTACTCAGCAGACCTGTTTGCTCGTGAAATTTGCAAGTTCACAACAAACTACAATAAAAGTGTCTGATGCCCAAGATGAAATTTATTCTCCTCAAACACTAGTAAAACCAGCCATCACAGAAAAAGACCTCCGAGTTCGGGAACTATGTTTACAAAAAGCTCCAAATGCTCCGGGCTCACATATGCGATTTCTATGCCTTCAAGAGATGGAAAGTCACCTTCGATCTTGATAGCTGTGATTCCGCCAGTCTTTCACATGATAATATCTGGTCCTTTATGAGGGAATTCAATGGAGACATGAACAAAACTAGTGGCTCGGGAGAGTAGACTTGCAAACTTGACAACTCTGCAGCTACGCGGATTGCCAGTTGGTTTGATTTTCCGTAGCCTGTCGGAAGACACACGAATGTATCGCGTCTGTTCAAGAACGCAATAATAGCTTTCTTCTGCACTCTGGTGTTATATCCTTCATATTGTGACTGTTGAGGGAAGAAATGGGCGAATTAAAAGCTCGATCGAAGTGCATTTTGCTTTCAGTCAAAGACGCCATTACTATTGTAGTACAGTGGGCTCAGAAGTTTTCAGCAGAGAATAGAAACAGAGCAAGCGCATTCCTGTTTAACGGAAACCGGTTTTCCAAAACTGGTTAGTTTCAACCAAGAGTGTGGTCGGCGGCTACATGAAAGAACTCGTCAGGCACCGGCAGAGGTCTCTCTCCTTTCGCGCTGCCAGAGACCTCTGCTAGCAGGGAAACCATTTGATTTTGGACAAAACAAAACTGATCAGTTGTATACAGCTATACTTTATTTATATTAAAGTCCCTTTTTCATCTTGGAAGATTTTCATGGCCCATTGTTGGCTGAGGGTTCCACTCCTGCTGTGTCGTCCTGTATATAAAGTTTAATTATTTTTGTGTTAAAAACTGAATTAGAAACCAGCTCATGTTATCTTTGATGATTATTTTGTCAAACTTCATTAGAGATCCTTTGTCAGGTATTTAATTCATCTGTCATTTGTCCTGCAGCATCATCGCTCTCCAGAGTGAACTGTGTACAGACAAACCTGGATGAAGAACCAGAAGCCGTCAGGGATGAATTCCACAATTTCCTGGCAAAAGTGATCAGTAACTGGACTGACAAGCGAGACCAGGAAGAACTGAGTATAATGAACACATGATTGCTGCTGATTCTGCTCTGCTGTTTTATGAAAGTGTTACATGTATATACCATCAGACCAGAGGTTTACAAGCTCAGTGCAAGTGGAGAAGCAGACTATCAAGATGGCATCCATTTCTATTTTTATTTTATGGGCTGATTTAGAAATAGAGGTTCATTGGTGTGGTTTAACTACAGCAGACTTAGTTAGAAGTGTGGCTACCTTAACACTGGTGCTGGCATCATGCTGAATACAGTAATTTCCTCTGACAGGAAACTCTGCTCCACATTTCCTCTTTTTTCCTGGGTGTTGTTTCCTACTTTTCACAGGCAGGCTTTGGGTTTAATTTCTTCATCACAAAAATTTACCCTGATGTGTTCGTGCCAGGTGCTCAAAACTATGTTTACAGCCAGCTAATTTTAAATTTGCCCAGTTTCTGGCCCTTAATGAAAACCCCTTGGTGTTTAAAAATTGGGTTCCAGTTAACTGTTAAAGAAACTGTACAGAATGCTGTTAGGAACTCAGTACAGCTGCTCAATCCATGCTGGATATCTTGTGATGGAGAAGATTCGCATCCAACCCAGTAAGTAGTAATAGTCGTACACTCCCAGTCACTACAAACTGGTTTAATCCCGTAATGGATGCGGAGAATCCCCACCCTCCTGGGATGGGATGCCAGTTGTTTCATAATCCTGAAACCAGCAACATTAACTTTGTTAGTGGCAACTTTAAAGGCAAATGATTTACACTCTATATCTGTATCATTTTGTATTTGCATAACAGAAATTCATTTCATTGATTGACAAGTGTTGTGAGCTTGTCACATTGGATATACATGTAATTTATATTGCCCTGTTCTCCACCCCCTTCATGTCAACTGAGATTGTGGCTGTGAACTTATTCTATTCAAGTGTTAATGATTAGTGATTAAGTATCTAACATGTTCACTTGTGAAATCAGTGAAAAAAATCTATAAATATATTTATTTTGTATTTTGGAGAGGTTAAATTATTGAAAATGCACTCTTTCTTGATTTTTTACCCATTCAAAATTTTTGTATGTGGCAAGTACTTAAACCCAGAATGCCGGAACGCTGGAATACTTAAACCCGAAACGGTGTGGAAATTAAAACTGATTGGTTTTTTTTTTGGCTTTTGTTATTGTTTTTATTGTTTGGTCGTAGTGAAACTCGACACATGGGAATAATTATGGTTGCCTAGCATGTGACCATAATAAACTTCCCTTGGTTTGGAGCAATTAATTTTGTTTCAAAATGGGCCATGACTTCATTTGTGGAGTGAAATTGCAATAGAATCGGCTTTTATTTTCACTTAAGTCGGGGAATATTTTGAACTGTAATTTATATAAATATGTCGCAATTTATCCTCTCACTTGAGTTGCTCCACAGCACAGCCACCAACGAAACCAGTGCCTTCTTAGCACTATCTCTAAGTCATTACGACCACACATGAACATTCGCAAGAAACTGCAACAAAGCATAGCATTTTTACCGGGTTTAAGTACTTGCCTTTGTATCTATTTCATGATGGGTTCTACTGTCCTAAAATGTTTAAATTGTATGTCACAATGTGACAACATGTGAACACCTTGTTTGTTTCTCACAAACTATCAAAGCATTTTCATCGCCTGGTATTGCCTGGTTTTTATGTGATTCTGATTATTTCACAGGTAAGCTTGTTGTATTGCAAACTAAAAGTTACCACATACAAATAAATAGGGGTCCCGTCTCTAACGTGGAGACAGAAAAGAACTATATTATTGGAGAGGTGGTGCATGCTTTAACAACCTTGTTACCATGCCAACATGTTGTGATTCCCTGAAAGCCTGTGAGTGAATGACACCACAGTTCTTTAGAACTGTCAGAGGTTGACGGGGTTTGTTAAGTGTTTGGATGAATGTACTTAAACTCAAAAGAGACTTCTTTTTTTGGTTAATGAGTGTTTGTGCATTCAGGGTTCAGTGAGAAACAAGGGGGCATTTGAGACACTTCTATTGTTGAAAAGAATAAAACTAAGTGCAAAAACAATTCGTCTTTTTCACACATCTTTACAGTGGATGAAAATAAAGTTGCCTGCGAAAAGAAACTAGTAACTTTGCTCATTTCTTTTCCAAAGTTCTATTAGTCACTCCCATAGAAAGTCCCTGCCAATGTCTATTTTCGACATATTAGTTTCTTAAGTCTTCCGTAAATTGTTCAAGCTAATGTATCGTGCATATTGACTAGTTAAAGGTCAATCACTTCTCTAAACCTTATCTTGGCTACGGAGCAACTACCAAACCCCCTCCCCCTCCACTCCCACCCCCCAATCCTAGCCAGTTGAAAAATAATATGTTGGTCATCGGAAAGCTTATTGGGTTTCTCAGAAATAACAAGAGAAAACAAAACCTATCAGTGAGTTCTCCAGTGAGGGAACGGGTGAAAGAATTAAAAAGGGGAAGGGGGTGGGGAGGGAGAGAAGCTGAGAGGCGGAAGCGTCCGTGAACAAACAACATCGAAGCATACAGTACATATAGCTCCGAAGAAAGTTCCCAGCCCGGAGGGAACTCCCAGAAAAATTGGGTGGGGGTGTGCGGCCGCTTCCTGAAACCCTTACCCTATTTCAGACCAAAATCTGCGATTTTCCCCACCCTATTTCAGACCTGACCAAAAATTTGGTACCCTATTTCAGACCTATTTCACGTACACGGTTGGCGTAAACATAATTAAAAGACAAAAAAGGGCTTTTGTTGATGGTCATATCGGCTAAAGATCAAGAAGTAACTTCTTCTAAAAAAACATAACCAATTAAAGTCAACAGCACACAAACCATACCCTATTTCAGACCAAAATGGTCAAAATTGATACCCTATTTCAGACCAAAACGGCTAAAAAACCATACCCTTTGGGGCCGCACATACCTATATAGCTCATATCAGGCAGTACACCCCCACCCGGGGGGGTATTTCTTTTCACACTGTTCCACGCCGCAAGACTTTTTCATAATCTTACAGAAAGGTGATTTGTTCGTTTCGTGCATCTATGAACGTGAAACGCAGTATCGCGTGGCAAAGATAATTTGTTTTATTTACTGGGTGTGTAACGTACTTGTAAGGCGATAAACTCATACGAGAATGAAGAACGCAATTCATTTAATGCAGTAAAACGCTTCGTCGACTACATGTGTTTACAGAACCGAACGCGGGAACACATCCGGGAACTTTGTACCACTTGCGTGAGCCCCTCAGGGACTGGGACTAACATCGTCACATCTCCCTTGTTTTGACAAAATATAATAAATAAATAAAAGACAAAACAAAAACAAAACAAAAAAAAGGAAACAAACGACAACAAGCTAACAGAAAGAAAGAAAAACGAAATTCAACAACAGTCTCTTTGCAATAACTGACATGATGTGATAATCGAGACCAACAAGACTTAGTATAAGAAATGCTCACTGTTCAGTCATCCTTTAAGTTTCTTAGACACTGAAATCGTTGAGGTAGGCTGGTCTCCGAACTGTTCTGCCGCTCCTGGTAGTAAGAGGAACAGGACTATTCGAAGAGGCCGGCTGGGCGTCCAGTCGTGAAAACTCTGCTGTCACTGACGCATCGGGCTTCTGCACCGCTGGAGATGCAGAAGGTACCGCTGCTGTGTCCTCTGTAAGGTCTAACGAAGTTTCGGGGTTCAGGTCTGTTCCTTTTGTTTGCACAGTCTCATCATCTGAGATGGGTTGGTAATTTTCGGGAACCTTGTAAAGATGAGAGCGGTTGCGGCGATAGACCCTTCCATCTTCTGTGCGGACCTTGTAGGATCGTACCGCCACATGATCCTCCACTTGAGCCTTAAACCATTTAGACTGACCTGGCAAAGGTAGGACCCGTACCACATCTCCTTTCGTTAATGGGTGTAAGACCTTAGCTCCTTCATCATAGTAAACAGCTTGCTTGTGTTTCCTACTTTGTAATTTCTTCGCCACATTGGGCACAACTCTTGGCTGAAGAAGCTGATCAGCCATGGGGAGTAAAGAGCGAGTCCTTCGGGAGAGAAGACGCTGTGCTAGGGAACTATCCATTCCTTCTGATGGCGTGTTCCTAAAATCCAGTAGAGACAGGTGTGAGTCATGGCCCGCATCTGCAGCTTTCTTTAAGATAGCCTTGGCTGTCTTAACACTGTTCTCCGCCTTTCCATTAGACTGTGGATATCGAGGTGACGTTTTGATGTGCTCAAACTGGAAATCTTTTGCGAAGCTTTGAAATTCGGCACAATCAAACTGCGGCCCATTGTCCGTAGTGAGCTTATCTGGCAGTCCATATCTTGCGAAATGAGGCTTCAACTTACTAATAATGTCTTTGCAGGTCTTGGAGCTCAACACATCCAGCTCAAAAAAATTAGAGTAGCGATCAGTGGTAACCAGGTAGTCAGTACCGTTCAGTTCAAAAAGGTCTGCCGAGATGCTCTGCCAGGGTCTTGTTGGTATTTCATGGCATACCAGCGGTTCTTTCTGTTGTGCCGGCTTGTAACTATTACAGATGCTGCATCTTGAGATGAACTCTGGAATCTGCTTGTACATCCCTGGCCAATAGAAAGCTTCCCTAGCCCTCCGAAGACAACCTTGGATACCCAGGTGGCTTGAGTGTATTTTATCAATAATGCACTGTCTCAGACTACGTGGTACCACAATCCTTTCACCCTTGAACACAACACCATCCTGTACTGATAGTTCCTCCCTGAAGTTAAAATAATCATGCAAAGAGGGAGGTACCGCTGCCAAACTCTCCGGCCAGCCCTCCTTAATGACGGTAGTTAACAAATCAAGTTCTGCATCACTTTCAGTAGCAACTTTTATTTCTGACAGAGTTGTTTGACGAATTGGCACAAACTCTGCCATGTTCACATACTCAGCCTCCACTTCGGTTGGTGACCTTATGTCAGTAACACCCCACACATCTTCTTGGACTTCTTCATCCTGACAGGTTGAAGGGAGGTAAGCTCTGCTAAGTGGATCTGCAATATGCATATCGGCGCCCTTACTGTATGTTACCTCTAAGTCAAACTTCTGTAACCGCAGTAACATTCTTTGCAGCCTTTTCGGTGCACTCAGCAGACTCTTCTTCATTATGAATTCGAGGGGTTTGTGGTCAGTTTGGATGAAGACCTTTCTTCCATAGACATAGCTTGCAAATCTTTCAACACCGAAGACAATTGATAACAGTTCTTTCTCGATCTGGGCGTAATTAACTTCGCTGACAGTGAGGGCTCTAGATGCATAGGCCACTGGATGGCCCTCTTGAAGTAAGCATGCTCCAAGACCACCTAGGGATGCATCACATTGAAGCACAGTCTTCTTCTCCGAATCAAAATACTTGAGCACTGGCGCTTTGGTTAAAACCTTCTTTACTTTCTCTAGGCACTTTCCATGGACTTCCTGCTCCCAAACAAATTCGTTTTCCTTCTTGACTAGATCTCTCAACGGCTTGACCAAGTCGGCGAGGTCAGGGGCAAATTTTTGCAGGTAATTCACCATGCCAAGTATTCTCTGGACACCTTGCTTGTCTGTGGGGGCTGGCATGTCGTCAATGGCTCTCAGCTTACTTGGATCAGCGCCTAGACCCTCTGAAGATACAACGTGACCCATGTAGGTGACTTTCTTCTGTCTGAACTGCATCTTATCCGCATTTAACTTGATGCCCTTGTGCTGGCATCGGGTAAGCACCTCTCTCAGATTGCGGTCGTGATCTTTGAGGGCTTCCTCATCTGTGTCACCTGATCCAAAGACAAGGATGTCGTCTGCTATGACCCTCTGTCCTGGTAGCCCTTCAAGTGCTAAATCAATTCTTCTCTGAAATTCCTCCGGAGCTGGAGATAACCCAAACGGCATTCGAAGCCAGCGATATCTTCCCCAAGGTGTTCCAAAAGTGGTTGCAAGACTGCTCTGCTCATCTAATTGGATATGCCAAAAACCATTTTTGGCGTCTAATACTGTGAAGACACGAGCCTTAGATAACAGGGGAAGGACATCATCTATTGTAGGCAGGGGATAATGGTTTCTGTGAAGTGCTTGATTCAGTGGCTTTGGGTCAATGCAGAGTCTGACTTTACCATTCTTCTTTGTTGTCACTACAATTGCTGAGCTCCAATCAGTGGGTGTATCAACTCTCTGAATCACTCCAATGTTTGACAGCCTGTCGAGTTCTTTCTTAAGTGGCTCTTTCAGGGCAATCGGTACCCTTCTCGTTGGCAGCTGAACTGGTTGTACATTCTTGTCAATCTCCAGATGGAGTTCTCCCTCCAGTTTTCCCTCCCCTGAGAACAAATCTTTGTACTGAGACAGGCAATCCTCCTTTGTGAAAGCTTCACTTTCAACAACATGGCAGTTCATAGCAAGTATATTCTGTTTGTTAATGGTCAGAAGCTGTAGTTGCTCACTTGCTCTCAAACCAAGAATGGACTTGCACATACCGTCAACAATAAGAAACTCAATGCTGTACTTTTTTCTGTTCTTTGGGTTGATTACCCTGAAGCGTTTCTTGCCCAGAGGCTTAACTTCTGACTGGTTATACATAACCAGAGTCACTGATGTTTTCTCCAGGTCATCTAGCCCGTTCTCTCCAAATAGGTTCTCCACTGTTTTGCTGGCCATGATGTTTACTGCTGACCCACTATCCAGCTGGAACTTCTCTTCCAGTCCGTTGACAAGTAGGGTGGCAAAGACTTGGTTTCGGCTACCGGTTGAGGTGACAGCATTGAGCTGTTCCTCAACTTCAATCACTGCTACATACTCTTCATCTTCAGATTCGCACTCCATGGACAAGACTTTTTTCTTAGATTCATGACAGCAAACAGCAAAATGGTTAGGCTTACCACAGTTCTTACACGAGTTTCCCCAAGCAGGGCAGTTTTTTTTAGCAAAAGGGTGCTGTCTGGCACAAAACTTGCAGACCATCCTTTGACCTTTTGCCTCAATTGGGTTGCTGGCTGCTGGACTAGTCTTGTTTTTCACAGTAGGTGTCTTCTTCTCCTCCTTCACATAGCGCACATCTTCCTGATTCATGACTTTAAGTTGTCGAGCTGAAGTCTCAGAAGATCTGCAGATATCTAAACATTGACTTAAGGTGAGTTTACTTGTCTGGAGGAGTTTCTTGCGAGCTGAGTTATCACTAATTCCAACCACCATTCTATCACGAATAAGCGAGTCGGTGAGGGAACCATAATTACAAGTCTTGGCGAGCTTCCTTAGTGCTGTGACATAAGCATCAACTGATTCACCTGTCTCCTGGTCCCTGCGGTTGAAGACATATCTCTCGTAAGTCTCATTGCATTCACCAATGCAATAGTTCTCCATCTTTTCGAGGATGATCTCTGGATCCTTTCTTTCGTCGTCGGTGTCGAATTCCATTGCATCGATAATATCCAACGCATCTGGGCCTATACAGGTGAGCAAGGTTGCGGTTCTCCGTTCCTTGTTCCTGTTCGGATTTTCCAAGTCTATAAGTTGAGCAGCGATCTCATAATTCGACCATGCACGTCTGAAGCGTTGCCACTTAACCTTGAGATTTCCACCACTTAATTCTAGCTTTTCCGGAAGCGGTATATTTACAGGCACAGTGATCACAGTGGGTTGAGTACCCGGTAGATTCTGAGCAGAGGTAGAGCTTTCTACTTCTTCCGGAGGTGGCATATTCAATCCACACAAGAACAGCACCGAAAGGATAAACAGAAGGACAGCAAAATTGGCTTTACACAACTCACCAAATCTGCTCCAGTCAGGAGGACGAGCGACAGAATTCAGCACAGTTTCTTCTGACACCATGTAACGTACTTGTAAGGCGATAAACTCATACGAGAATGAAGAACGCAATTCATTTAATGCAGTAAGACGCTTCGTCGACTACATGTGTTTACAGAACCGAACGCGGGAACACATCCGGGAACTTTGTACCACTTGCGTGAGCCCCTCAGGGACTGGGACTAACATCGTCACAGGGTGTCCTTCGTGTTCTTTTTGAATGGCTTTGTTACAGACTTCTACAGCCTCAGCCTCGCTCGAAACTTTATAAGTGTAAAGCTGTAAAGAGGGGCAGACAATACCTGAAAACATCTCAAGTATTGCCCTCGAGCAATCCGATGTAAAAACAAGTTAATAGTCGTTCAAAAAATTCAAGCTCCCTTGAGCACATTTAAATTCCTAGAAACCCAGGGTGTTTTTGCAATCATTCTCAGAAGTTTGTAAAGTCAAAGCATCACATTCAACGCATTTTGACCTTGCGTACAAAAAACCCGATAAGGTGAAACATCCCACGGTCACACGGCAAAACTTCATTGTTTGCACAAGAAGCCAATTTTGAGCACATGAAGCCACTGAAGAATTCAGAAAGTTTGATCGCTATTTTCGCTTTTGCGTTGCTCATCATGGAGGTTAAGACCTTGCTAGATAATCTACATGACCAAGTGTCCTGTTCTCAGGGGCACCCAACGACAAGTTTCGGTAGATATCTGTTCGGTGGAGGGTAATTCGCCTTGCGCTTTCGGCGTCGATTAAAGAGTGCACTCGGATTTTTGTAACTAAAACGTAGCCTAAAAGATTCGAAATTGGGAAATCATAACGCCTGAGGTTTTCGGAAAGGTCGTAATTGCTGTTTTTGGCAGTCAAAAACGTCAGCTAGCATTTTCGGACAGAAAATAGTTCTCTAGAAAGTTCGTGGAAAGGTAGTTTCAGCTTGCAATTTCTCAAAGGAAGATTTTGTTCCCTAACATTTTCGGGCAATTAAAATTTCAGCTAGGGAATCCGAACAGATGAACTTTTTCTAGCTTATGAAAACATCGCTTTAAACAGACTTCAAACACCATAAGGCACTTAAAAATGGCTTTTTACAGCTTTTGGTTGATTTGGCTCGTTGGGTGCCCCTGTGTTCTGTGTACATGTGCACATTAACTGAGCCAAAACTGTTGCCCTGCTTGCACAGTTTCTGTCTTCACTGTTTGAACGGCATTCATCGTACAAGCCCAAATCAAATCGTGGAGTGATATCTCAAGCAAATCAGAATCCCAGGCAGTGGAAATCCCAGCGAGTTTCCAACCAACTTCCGAATAAACAGCCTCCTGGATGTGTTGGCCATTGAAGAGCGTAACACAACTGGCGTGAAATGTGGCAATTGCGACAAAAGAAGTGCAAACTGTTTCTACTGCTTCCAGTGTTGTACGTTCTGGTGTGAAGACTGCATCGCGGGACACAACATAACAAGACGCTCTATGAGCGTTAACTCGGGATACTTTTTGTTCCAGAAGCCGGACGCACGCTTTCTGATTCTCGAAACTATCCGGCTAATGGTTTGCTTTTGGGTTCACGTAAGACCTTTTTGTTCACGTTCGAGCAAAGCTCGTTAAACCGTTTTGAGAGTTGCCATCCATATTCGTTGTCAGCTGTTGTTGTTTACTTCTAGATTAAGTGGCACCATCTGGAGTTTTTTTCTCTCTGCGAAGCTTGAAAACAAACTCGAAAACACAAGGCGAATCGTTTCCGTGTATGTGACATGTTTCTCAGAAGCAATCCAGATGTCGCGCATTGTAAAAAGAACTTGAAATTCAAACTGCTCAATTTTCAAAACAAAGCGTGTTACTTGGCTTAAATGTCATTTACCTGATGAAGGTAAAAAATCTAAATGTTTAATTTTAGTTTTTTTTTTCTGACGCACGTGAAAACCAAAACTTCGCAAACTTGTCTCTAAATATAGAACTGTCACAGCGATTGAGTTGTGGTATAATCCGTATCAAATTACATCAAAACAACTTTGCGATTATCTAAATATAGAACTGTCACAACGTTCTAATTCGAGTCGATACTCACAGCACGTGCGAGGCTTCCAACCTTGTCTTAAATTCGGCAAACCTTTTCACACGGACAGTCTGTACTGTATTAAAATCCAGCTTCACAACTTTACAAAGATATGTGCAGGAAATTTGTTCCGCGGTCGAAGTGGATTATTTAACCTTGAGTGTTCACTTGCGGTCACGTATTAAATGGAAGGTATCACATTACGTAAACAAAATCTGCAAAATCTGTAATTTTTCTGTCACAGCATTCGATTTCGACTTGTGATATCGATTAGCCGATAAGCACTACACGTGCGAGGCTTCCAACTTTTTTCTAACACTCGGCAAACCTTTTCACGGGGACAGACTGTGCTGTCTTAAAATATCTAGCTTCACAACTCAAACACGATGAATTTGCATAACTTGTAAACAACCGTCGCGTGATGTTAGCCTTTCGACCTTTGGACTATGTGGTTTGCTTTAACCAATGAACACCCGCCACGTGCCTGCTATTGTGCATTGGCCAATCCAAACACCGGAACGTAATTGTATTGTGCATTTTGCTGCACAGGGCAAAAAAAAAAAAAAAAAAAAAGACTGAAATCTGACACATTTTATAACTCGGTATACTTACAGTATCCCGAGTAATAAGAACAATTATTATATGACTGGCACTTTCAGCCAATGATTCAATTCTCCTGCTGTGATTGGCTACCCGCGAGGTCAAGATGGAGCCGTCTTAACCGCTCGGGATAGCCCGTTCGTCCCGCGTTTTACTGTCTAAATCTTTTATTGACCAAACTTGTTCGGTGAAGATGGCGGAATATTGGCCTCGTTCTTTTTTGCGTGTTTATGGACCTCGACTTCGTCTCGGTCCATAAACACGCATAAAAAGAACTTGGCTAATATCCCGCTATCTTGACCTCACGCTTGGCCAATAACCCATATTTCACGATCATCTTGTGTGCTGGCGATAAAAGAATTTCAAGACCAAGACATCGAGGAAGTGTTAAAACAACCAGTGTCTTTCCAAAAGAAACGCCATGAGAAAAGAAGAGCTGAAGTTCTTCTACAAAGTCTGCAAAAGCCGCCATTTGCAATACTTGGGATTTGACGGATCACGAAGGTCACACCAAGATGCCTCTGGAAGCGGCTGCGAACGAACGCAAGCTTCACTTTAAATCTGTTATCACATCGCTGAAGGAAAAAGCACAGGAAGAGAGAAATGGAGTCGGCAAACTCAAGCAGAGCAAGTTGATGTTCAGAAGAAAGTAGCTGATGTGAAGAGCAAAGTACAAGCGACTGCAGATCAGATGATCGCTATCATTGAAGCAAGAAAACAAGACATTTTCAACGCTGTTGATAATCAAGCGACTGAGAAGCTCGATTGTCTTGCGTTGAAAGAAAGTGAAGCCGAGGAGAAACTCAAATTGATTGAATCAAAAATTGAGGAAACCGAAAAACGTCTGAAATGCAGCTCCAACGCTGAAATCCTAGCGTTTAATATTGATGAAACATTTGGCACAATCCTTGACGACCAAGGAGTTCAAGGTACAAGTGACTCTGTACGAATTCCTTATTGGAATTTTAATGAAAATAAGAAAGTTCTTAGCATGTTAAACACTAAGGGAATAGGTTCTGTACAAATCGTTTTCAGCGCAGCTAAAGTGCATCAGCCAAGCGCCATTAGAAAAGAAAATAGTAAAGCAGTTGCTGGTTTGAAAGGAAAACGTGTTCAGGGCAGTGCTGTTAAGGTTCAGGTGCAAAACAGGGAGTTCAGACATGTGCTGTCTTTTGGACGAAGGGAGGAGTCTTTTGGAATGCTTTGGATCAGTGGGGGGTGGCAGTGAATGATAGAAATGAAATAGCAGTAGACTGAATGGCTTAACCACAGGGTATCGGTATTCAGTAGTGACGGTACCCACCTAAGGTCGTTTGGTAGAGAGGGTGTGAGTGAGGGTGAATTTCAGTACCCTTCAGGTATAGCTTTTGACAACAATGGCAATATTATAGTGGTGGAGAGTTAAACAACCGCATACAAATGTTTACCAGGAATGGTGAGTTCCTTACTAAGTTTGATGATGAAGGTAGTCGTGATCATCAGCTTAAGAATCCTGAGGTTTATCTGTCACCACTACATGGTGATATTATTGTTGCTGATAAAGGTAACCAATTGTCTTGCGTTGAAAGAAAGTGAAGCCGAGGAGAAACTCAAATTGATTGAATCAAAAATTGAGGAAACCGAAAAAACGTCTGAAATGCAGCTCCAACGCTGAAATCCTAGCGTTTAATATTGATGAAACATTTGGCACAATCCTTGACGACCAAGGAGTTCAAGGTACAAGTGACTCTGTACGAATTCCTTATTGGAATTTTAATGAAAATAAGAAAGTTCTTAGCATGTTAAACACTAAGGGAATAGGTTCTGTACAAATCGTTTTCAGCGCAGCTAAAGTGCATCAGCCAAGCGCCATTAGAAAAGAAAATAGTAAAGCAGTTGCTGGGTTTGAAGGAAAACGTGTTCAGGGCAGTGCTGTTAAGGTTCAGGTGCAAAACAGGGAGTTCAGACATGTGCTGTCTTTTGGACGAAGGGAGGAGTCTTTGGAATGCTTTGGGATCAGTGGGGGGTGGCAGTGAATGATAGAAATGAAATAGCAGTAACTGAATGGCTTAACCACAGGGTATCGGTATTCAGTAGTGACGGTACCCACCTAAGGTCGTTTGGTAGAGAGGGTGTGAGTGAGGGTGAATTTCAGTACCCTTCAGGTATAGCTTTTGACAACAATGGCAATATTATAGTGGTGGAGAGTTTAAACAACCGCATACAAATGTTTACCAGGAATGGTGAGTTCCTTACTAAGTTTGGTGATCAAGGTAGTCGTGATCATCAGCTTAAGAATCCTGAGGGTTTATCTGTCACCACTACTGGTGATATTATTGTTGCTGATAAAGGTAACCAATTTATTAAGATATTTTCCCCTCGTGGTCAGTTTGTTCGTAAGTTTGGCGGTCAGGGCTCTTTGAAGCTTCCCTATCACTGTATCCAGATGGAGGAATACTTTATTGTGTCAGACCGGGGTGATCACTGTATCAAAGTGTTCGATTGGGAGGGGATTTTTCTGTTTAAATTCGGAAAGCAGGGAGACAAGGATGGTGAGTTCAGTGATCCTGGTTACTTGTCGGTTAACAACGATGGACACCTAATGGTGTGTGATTCATGGAATAACCGAGTGCAGGTTTTTTGAAATGAACGGGAAGTTTGTGACAAAGTTTGGTAGAGGAGGCATCGGGAGAGGAGAGTTAAGATGGCCAGTTTCTACAGCAAATCTTAGTGATGGAAGGATAGTTGTGTGTGACCATGGCAACAAGCGAATGCAGATATTTGAGTTTGTATGATCTGTTCTTACCTTTCATTTATCATCTTTCATAATCATCCCGACGTTGGATTCAGAAACGTGTTTTGTATGAGAAACGAGTTAATAAGAATAAGATTGTTTGGTTTGCAGTTTTTGTATGCAACAGTGATGTTTGAAGCCGAGGATATGTTTGTAAGTTTTTTCAGGGGATTGTAAAATTTATTGTTGTACCTGTTATTCGATATATCTCTTAGCAGTAACTTGTAGTTAGGCAAGAGATTTTTTTAAATCTCAAAATATCTTTAAATATTCCTTGTAATATACCCGTAAGTCGCACTGGAGGGCACTGGAGAAGAATGAATATATGATCATATTTTTGAACTGAATATGTGGATGGCCACGAAGTATGGATGCATTATGCAGTAGTGAATACTACTTATGCAGTAGTGAAAATAAGGCCTGAAAAAAATTCAGGCTTGTACGGGAATCGAACCCACGACCTCTTCGATACCCGTGCAGCGTTCTACCAACTAAGCTAACAAGCCAACTGGGTTGGTCATTTTTTTTTGGTTCGTAATACGCCGTAATTTGATGACTATATGAGAATGAATAGATGAAAATCATATATTCGAACTGCGGATTAAAGAATAAATATGTGAATGATCATCGTAGTGGTGAAAAGGTAGGTTAAGGCCTTAGAAACCAGGCTGGAGGAGTGAAGCATTCGGTCAAGCAGGAATTGGCCACTTCAGACTGAAATCTTCGGCTAGAATTTCGAATTGCAAAACAACATCTGTTCCCGCCAAAATGACATCAAGAAGCCGCTTCCAGGAGAGGGTAGCATGGCCCATGGGGACACAGGAGGAAACTCAGGAATATTGTTTAAGTTTACGTGAAACAACAACCTCTAAGGAAAGGTGAACGAAAAAACGTCATGCGGCTGGAGAATCCCCGCCGATCCCCGCCTTATCGTCCTTATCCGAGAAGACTAGAAAGTGCAGATGTACTCACCGCAAAGGTAACACTTTCTCCTCAATTATTGAAAGACCTTGATGTGTTGGTCCGGCCGGGGTTTGAACCCGCGACCTCCCGCACGGTAGTCCGGTGCTCTACCAACTGAACTAACCGTTCGGCTGTAAGAAATTACAGTGTCATTCCGATTGCAAAGGCTTCAGTGAGCACGAAGCAAGACTTTCCCTTTCACTCAAGAAAGAAACCAGAGATTTTCATACAAAATGTATTTATTTCAAGTAGCCATTTTCTTTGCCACACACTGCTCAAACGTTTAATGATTCAAAAAAACCTAAATGGGATCTCTCTTGTGCAAATTTCACACGAAGTGTAATTACTAAAACGAATGAGTAGCTACCAGCTCTGGTGAAGGCTCGTCAGCTATTAATGCTATAAGCTTACCCTTTTTGAAAACAACGTTTACACATTTTCTGAAAGTGCTGATGTTTGAAAGTAACAATGATTCACGTTTCTAAAATCAAAAGTAACATCTGGAAAGTTTCGATCCCCATGAGCGGTTAGTCAAAATTTCAGCCAGGTTCCACGAGTTTTTAAACGACAAATTTCGTGAATAATTTTATCACAGAAAGTAAGGAATTTTCGGCCCCACAGCTCTCAACCAGAACCTGTTTATCGCACTGGTCTGTGCAGTTACCTAGTAACAAGCCGTATCATTTAATATTTGTGACAAAAGTGTGTGCTCGAACACCGTTTCACTAGATATCCTCTAAAAATATATATATATTGGGCTGCACCTCGTGTTTCAACCCATCTCTCAGTGGTTGTACACCCAATAAACACTTTTCCTTCCTGGTATATTACTTCCATAATTATGACCTTTTGGAGATAAACTCGTAAACACAATGTTTATACTTTCAATTACACCAGCACTTGTCGATATCACCAATGAACCCTCTGCCCCTCTTTCTATTTATCACGAATGTTCGCAGAGTAGGTGCCACTGTAGCGACAAAAAAAATTGTCACTCCATCCCAGCTTTTGCAAATGTTTTTTTAAAATACCCTTTACCTCCCAAAGCCAAGATCACCCATTCAAATAGAATCTATTGAGCAGTTAACGGTTCTACGTCTTGAGTCTGCGGATGAAATCCTAAAGATTGTAATGCATCACAAGGTTGTTCTAAGTACAGAGCCGGTCAGTGGCTGCAATCCTAAAAAGTTTTACAATTCAAATCTCAAATAACCAAAGCGTAGGGTGAAACTTGACGGAGATTAAATGGATGCGAAATTGTGTCGAAAAAATAATCAACAGTTTTCCTTCAAAACGCTGTTAAACCTCATCTTTCGTTGTCTCCTGAAAACGTTTTTAACGGGCCTTAGACAAAGCAGGCAGTCAAAGTCATGAGACAAAAACCGCTAAAAAAGGGTTTCCAGGGAGATGAAGATGAAATAGCTCACACTGGAAAAGACTGGAATCGAGGGTGCCACGTGAAGCATTGTGGGATTGTTTAGAGGGACGCGATTGTTTCTTCCCCACCCCCACAATCCCACAATTGCTTGCGCGGCCACTCGGTCCCAGTCAAACTCTGTTCGAATCCAATTTGCTTGAATCATTACACAGGTCTTCATCTATGAACTTGCACACTACGGTAGGAAAACGAGCCAACTTGGAGTGCTTTTATCTGACACTGCAGTCAGTGTGCTGTACAGATGAGGTCAACGAGTACAAGTGATGCGTTTGTGGTGATATCCTAAAGTGTGAATCATCACTCGAGAAATCAAAATGGTAAATACAAATACTCTACAAGTCAAAAAATAAATCTACCTTTCAATGTCACTGTTTCAAAGAGTGAAAGGATCATAATAGTCACAAATTATGAACCTCATAAATTATATATAATATGATCTTAGTAAAAATGTAACTGGCATGGAAACCTAATTGCAGGCAATTTCCAAGCGCCGAGCAAAGAAAAATAATTATTTCCCCATGCTATCAATCTCCCTCCATCACTTTAAATAAATTAAGAGTATCTAATCCTCAAGCATAACCTGGTAACTATTTGATTTCCCTGACAAAAACTTAATGAACTTACATGGCCTTTCCAGCTCAAAATAAAATACAGTGCAACCCCGCTTAGTCTCCTTTGCAGCCGTTTTTGCGATGTCACGCAACATCCCAAAAATGTCTGAAGGAGACTAAAACCCGCTGCACTGACACACGCTTATAACGGAGAGTGTTCTTTGTCCCGACAACTAAAAAGGTCACATATTTTCTCTTGAATTAGCCCGCTTAATACAGACACCCGGATAATGCGAACACTCTGGCATGTCCCTTTGGTGTCCATATTAATGGGGTTCCATATCGTATAAAGCTTGAGGATAACCAAATAATTTTGATATAACCCAGGGATATAGATATTTAGTAAATAAACCCCTTTCAGTGGATGGTATATCAGAGGATAATGTTCGTGGCTGATTCTGGTAGATTGCCTGAAAAATGAACAGTTCGCTTCTCAGCCAGCTGTGAAATTTTGAGGACAATGTATCAGCCAAGGACATTATCCTCCGATGTAGAGGGTATGCAACCAGTCTCCAGAGATTCTAATGACAATGGCTTGGCGGCCATAATGGTGGACAACAACAAAAGCTAGCGAGAAATCTTTTGTTCACGGGACCCCAACATGGCGGTGATGATGTAATGTGCATACGCCCTATACCAGCAAGCCATAAAGAGGTTTACCTTATTTATTTTATAACCCTCCAATTAATTTTCATATCACGTATACACAGTTGAAAGTTGAAAATGTAAAAAAAAAGTGATCTGACGACGATTGCGAATGATGTAAACAATTGTATTGATTAGTTGAGTTTATTTGAACTGTGATTGGATTTTTCCATTTGAAATTGAAGAAACTTTAAAAAGACTGGCTTTGTGTTGTCTTTTTTTTTTTTGCAACCAAAAAATCGGAGGACAAGTATTGATGCGGACGGGATACGTTGCCTGATACCTGTCCTCCGATTTGCACCACATGATCCAAAAAAGCCAACAAAATCGTGCAAAAATTCATCGTTGGGTTATAAACATGAATATCTCATGGTAAAGTGTGTATTTGGGTGACTTGTCAAACACGTCTTACATGAAAGAATAACACGTCCAGAAGGGGAAACATAAGAGACATGTTTTCTCGCCTACCAGAGTCATGGCTGTCACACTATCGATTGCAATCAATCTCCATTTTTTTTTTCAATAATCATGTCATATATTAATTTATCCACAACCTTTCTCCAAATGATTTACTTCACCCTTGTGGAAAAAATCTCTAAGTGCATCCTTCCCTAGTCAGTGAAAATGTTGCTCAAAGAGGTCTCTCCACATAATATTCTTTCATTTCAACATTGGCTTCATTCTTGAATCATGAATTCAAAACAAAAAAAAGACCCAAGAATAATAAAGACAGACAAAAATTGTACGAAACTGATACTTGCAACTAACTGAATTTGAACATGCCTAACAAAGTTACTGTAATTCACAATATCAGTGACCTAACTAAACTTTAAGGGGTTTCAAAAAGTTGTCAGGGGTAACAGGGTCCAATTCTTGACAATTAATTTCAAAGATAATGACAATGGTATGAAGCGCGAATGAGTTATGTTGGAATAAATGGCTAATTTGAGCAGTTCTAGATGGTCCAGCTCTTCCAACAATTCTCTTACTGTAACTTTGAAGAAGTGCCATGTTTATCACTGGTACGATTTTTACGCCTTTTCTCACACAAAACTGGGTCAGAATCCACACTAAAATAAACTACCAAGCCTGGAAAGAAAGAGAGATAAAATGTTTAGGGGCAGAATTCATAAAGATACCCAAAGTTACAGATTAACACTTATACTGGGCTTTTGTTTCTCATACATTTGGAAAACTGGAGCAAGATCAAAACTTAACAGCTGTGTTAAATTTTAGCCCAACTTTCGATTTTCACCAAAACTGTCAGCAGACTTTATGGGTTGGGTCAGTAGAGAGCACATTCTATCGAAGACCATGTGCCAGAATGAGGACAATCCAAAGAAATAGAAAGAAGAAATTTATATTTTCTGTCAGGGAAGTCATTATTAGGGCAGGGATTTCGCATTGGATCCCCAGCTACTTTAATAGAAAACATAAGATTGACTGTACGACAATTGCTGAATTCTCTGGTTACTTTTTCCCCCCACCTACTTCAAAAAATAGTGGCAGCTCTCCTATCTTGACATTCAGGTTTCTCAGTTTTCTTTGGATTAAGGTGGCCGAACACAGTTTTACACAGTTTTTGAAACCTGTGTAGCATTTGCCTTTTATTCTGAAACCGTTGAACTCTAGGTCCCCAAATTTGGCAGGACATGAGTTTAAAGGATAGACTTTCAAATTTTGATAGTTATGTTCACGTGTGCGCTGTTGCCATGGTAACATGATTGCATGTAAACATCAATTTAAAATCGGGCTTTTTATATTTGCAGAAAATTCAGTTTTTAGATTTTCTCTATCATTTGCCTGAAACAAACTTGTCACCATACTCACACGTAGACACTATTCTAATGATATTTTAACAGACTGATTTTGAGCTATCCGTCCTTGAAAGATAGCTCCATTATTTACGATTAGTTCCTCTGTTAAATTTCAGAATTGTTGCAATAACCTACTTTCTTGTTTCCTGAAGTATTTTCCTGCCAAATTTCGTGAAATTCTAACAGGCAGTTTACGAGAAATACGCGTATTTCGGAGACTGGACCTGAAAGAGTTCAATCTCAATTTTTTAACTAACTATGCATGTGCTGCATTTAACTGGGTTCTCAGTCTTTCTCAGTCGGTTCTTAGAGATTCTCACGGTTCTGACAGTAACACTGAAAAACCTGCCAAATTTGACTTTTTTTGACATACCATTCTAACAAGACTTAAGTTTACAACACACTATCATTTTAAGAAGAAAAATGCCTCATATAAAACCGCCTTTGAACAAAAAACTCATCACTCTTTTGGCTCCATGTTTGTTGTTGTCTTATCCTTGTGTGCACGCTGCCTCGCATCAGCACCAATGACTTGAGAGCACGCGTGAAAACTGTGTTCGGCCATCTTAACTGCCATCCTAACTCTATGGCCAAGAAATGTTAATTTGCAAATAAAATGTAGCTTCATTTTTTTGCCTGCACTAGATCACGATTTTAACTAAAACCAACTCAAACATTATTTGACACAGTCCTATTACTCCCCTTGTCCTTCAATATCAATGCATGAGGACCAATCTTAAGCTACAAAATCCAGCTCTAAGAATAATTTGAGTGAATATAGCTTAATTCTTACAATCAGAGACAACAAAAACAACACCAACACCAACAAAACAAAACTGAAAACAGAAAAGGACAAAAAGGTCATAAAAAATTATTTTCTGTTAATTCAACATCACCTATTTTTTAGAAAGCTTAATGCCACTGATCAATCAGTTCAGATTTCTTTGCTGAACATTAAAGCTGCACTGGTCTAACCTGTCACTTAATTTAACTGACAATAGAACTAAAACCTACAGTACATTGACACTAGCCTGTTGAATTTGTGATCTCTATTAAAACCATTTGAGTTTCCTCTTACCTTGTTTGGCCTCAGACATTACTTTTTTCCATGCTGAAAAGAGCAAAACAAAGTTTAATGACTTACAATAAATTTGATGAAAATGATTACTGTTAAGACATACTATATCTAAATTTTTAATTCATAGAGTCGTACTGTAGGTACAAAACCACTTACAATGGGAATCAGCATGCAAACATTTGTGGTGGGGGTGGGCAGCCTGGTCAAAATGTGCCGGCAGCCAGCGATTTTGATGCCTACAGCAGAGTATTTGCCGCCTACTTGATGCATAACATAGTTAACGAGAAATACTTGCTTTAAACACCTCTGCTTTTCCTGCTCAAATTACTGGTGGTAAATGACAATTGAAATAAAAAGCCCTTGTAAAGTTGTCAAAATGGAACAGAGTTTACCCCTATAGCACCCCAGTTAGAAACAATATTGAAGTCAGGTTATTGTCAAAATGTTGGGGGTTGAATGTCCCCTGATCCCCCTTGAAGGCCCCTGCTGCCTTCTTAAACAGCTTTTATCCTGCCTACTGCTCCAAATATGTTAGTGACAGGGCTCAGGGTGGGGTACATGTAGCCTGTATCTACCAGGCCCCAGCTTCCTAAAGAGTGGATAGCTTTATCCAATGGAGAAGTCACAATGTAGAAGGTAAAAATGTACAAGTTGTAAAACAAATTATGCACTGGGTAAAGTGATGCATCTTTATAAATCTTTTAATAAGTATACAACTGACTTCAAGTCTAGTCTGGTCTGACTTCTGTCTTAGCTATAAAGGAAACTACATGTATGCATGCCTATTAAGTAGGAAATGGCCATTAACTTGGATTTAGGATTTTCACTCACCATTGCGCAAATAATAAACACACTGCTGCTTGTTAAATGAGTCATTCTGCATTTCAAGCTGAGGACTACTCATCTCACAAGAGCTGAAGCTGTTGGCATCTACACCACTATCACTACTTTCAGTGGGCTCCACTACAATGTATATGAAATGTACATGATATCATTAGTATCACTAAAAGCCCATTTTTTACAGTCTTTTGTGTTCAGCGACCTGGCCTTTGAGTGGAAGTGAGGCTGGAGGTGACCCTGTTTTGATACCAACCATACCACGAAACCTTCCTTCACATTTGAAAATGTAAACAATGGGATCTATATAATTAGGAAGAGTGTAGGTCACAGAACTGTTCAATACACTTGATTTTCTCTTGTCCAGTCAATTTTGAACTTCCATAACCTAGCTTTCCCCTATTGAGGAGTATACTGCACAGAAAAATTAATGCAATTTATGGCCTTCACATTGTACCTAACCTTACCCCACTGCCATGTACATTGGTAACAGGACAGTGGTTCTCAAGTGATTAGGAATCATTTCTGTTGCCTTGTTTGACCAACTGTTGAGTCATAACAAAAACTGAACAGTAGAGATAGGTGCAAGGCAATTTCAAATTTAGACCATTTCACATAAATACATCTGTTTTGAGAATTATAAAATAATTAAGTCACTCAATACATACAATGTGAAAAAAGGAACAATACATACCATATGCACCTCACACTAAAACTTTTTCTTTCAATTAAATCTCACCTTTGTCTTTCACCTTGAGCAAAGCATCTCTGTAAGACAGCACTTTCTGCATAGGAGACATCACCTTTTGAGAATTAAGTTTCTTATCAGAAGTTGCATCAGGGCCTTTCACAGCTTTTAATTCATTGCCCTTGCAGTTTTTGGCCTGTATCTGTCCATCTACATTTGTAGGCATTGTTGAAAATTCATCCACTGTCTTATTGTTTCTGTTTTCTGTGTTCTGAAATACTTTCTCTGTTGTTTTACAGTGATTTTTTCTACTGTCAACCGACTTTCGCCGATGACAGTTTTTCTTAAAATGACTATCTGGCAGCTGTTTGCGAAAGTCTTTTCCGTGAAATTTGTCCATTTGGTGTTTCTCTCTATTTGCCCTTGCGGCAAGTTCTTTCTTCTTTCTCCTGTGCGATCTTGATTGCGATTGCCAACCTCCCTCATCTTCAACAGCAGATGAACTGGAAACATCTCCGTCGACAGAATCTCCTTCCACTACAACAAAGTCTTTGCAGACATCTTTACTGTCTGACACATCACTAATTGGATCTTCTTCGATATTTGGCTTTTGCATAGGTTTCTTATTTTTATTGTCAGCAATTACATGGCCACCATGGAAGTCCTCAGATTGTTGAAACAAGTCCTGGTTTTTTCAGAAGGTTTTGCAGACTCGGATGAATGGTCATGTTCGAGTGTGGCACTTGGCAAAAGTCCTAAGGCAGATTCTAAAAGCTTTTGTGATGATGGCGGAAATCCAAAGGGAGGTTCCCTAACAAACACAGGGGAAGTATATGATCCTGTAAAAACAAAAATAAATGTCAGCTCTTTTAACTTACAGGGGCTTGGTCACAGGTATTTTTGTGTCTTTGGACCAAAATTTGGGTTGAATCAAGACTAAAAATATTTTTTATATACACAAACTGGTCTTTAATTCAACAGAAAGACATGAAGCTAATTTTCTAAAGGGGAACTAAACATAATCGGTTTATAGTGGCTCTCAACAGACATGAAGGCTGAAACTTGAACAACAGCAAGAAAAAACAATCCTGACCATCAGTGGCAATAAGGGTACTTAGCTATAGTCTCACTGCACTGATAGAGTAGTTTTGAACGGCAAAACATGAGCATTATTTTGGATTTCAATCTGGTGCAAACATCTCTTGTGGCTTGTTAAATTAATGCTAAAAATTATTGACACAGCAGCTTTAACCCAAGGTATGCATAATTAATGAAAGCTACAGTATATGCTAAACAGTCCAAGTTCAAAATTGCATCATTTCCTTGAAACATTAGGGCTGCTTAAATATGCAGCTGATAGGCCGTATGCTTTAGAAAGGTTTTCTTCGAGATAACATTCAAGTTAAAATTCCTTCAAAAGTCTAAAAAATAATGATGGTCACAAACATCTCGCATGTACCTGAAGATTGTGATTTTAACTGCAAACCTAAAGGTATTTTAGGGCTTGAGATAAGCCTCAATCAATATGAACATGCCTATTTCTCCTTCTTCCTCTTCATTGATTTGCTTATGGCACTAGTTGAGAGAATTTTCAAGAGTAAAAATTGTTACCGGTATGTTTTATCTTTTGTAATCAGTTCCTTCATTCTCAATGAGCTAGATGTCTGAAAAAGTAGTTGTATTGTTAGGAGAAATTGGGTACTGGTCAGTATTAGGGAGGCCTTCCAAGGGGTAGTCTGGTGTCGCTTTGTCACTAGATTACGACTCTGTCTCTCACTTGTTTCATTTAATAGGGACAAATCTTACTGTCGCAAAGAAAACAAAGAGGAATGGGAAGTGAATTGTCCCTGTCACAAACTTTCATGCTTTTTCTGCAAATTGCGGTCGGTAGTCTGTGTTTTGTAAGAAGATTGTTGCCTGTTTTTGGAGCCACATCACTTGTCACTTCTACCCCTTGAAAGGCCTCATCAGGGTTTCGAATAGTGAATTCTCGGATAACCTCACCTAGTCCTGAGTCAACTTCCTTAATGTCATCACTGAGGAAAAGCTCTTTTGGAGTCACTATTCCACTGTCATTGGAGGAAGAGCTCCCACAATACATCAAATCAGTTTTACTACACATGGAACTTTTACCTGATTCCAACTCTCGTCTAATTGAAATGTCAGCAACTAAGTTTGTGTTCATGCTGACGCATAGAGGAACACAATTTTCTAAAATTAGAGTCTTGTGTTTCATGTTCACATTACTACTGTGTGGTGTTGCTGTGTCATTAGCAGCAGAGTCAGTTTGTTGTTCTCCTGTGCCATTTTCACTAGCATTGGTATTTGGTTTTCCTTTTGAATCGACGTCTGATTGTGTGACGTTGCTGGCAACAGAATTTGCTGATTTCCCTTTTTTTGATTTAACTCGTTTTCTCTTACTTCCAGACTTCAGCTTTGCATCACTGCTCCCTTGATCTAGATCTGCCACACCAAGAACTTCCACTTGATTTTGAAGAACATTCAAATCCTTCTCTAAATTATTAATAAAAGATTTACTGATGAAATTAGTGCTTAATTTGTCCTTCATGACTTGACTGCTGCCCGTGCTGCCTGGCCAAAGGAAAGAATGATCATTGGAGAGCATCTTCTTGGAACGATAGACCTCGAATTTCTGTTTTGGAAGTGCTGCTAGCTGGCGTGCCATTTCTTTTATTTCATCAACCTGTGACAAGTAAACCAATCAAGTAAGTGAATGAAATTTATCTACACCATACATTCTTGCAAACTGAAAAAACTGAGCTTGCATTGAAGACCTCACAATTCCAAAAGAGGGTGTCTCTTATTGTAACAGAGGTATCTTAAGGAACTGAAGATGCTTATTCACCCTTTCAAATGAACCTCCTACATGTCCTTATCAAAACACATACTCTTCTTGTTCTCTGTATGAATTTTCTCATGCTTAAACTTGGGAGAATTTCTTCAAACATCAAGGCAGTTTGTAATATTGGAGATCATTTCTTGAATTCTCACAACCTTCAAGTTTGATCATGCACTGATACTGTGTGAGAAGAAATTAGATTATGCTTGTCACTGCTGCAGTGTAAGGTTCCTTGATGTCCCAGAATGTGTTTTGTTGGCAATTAAAGTAAACAAAAAATGCACTGTGAAATTTCACATTCAGTTCAATAACCACTGAGTTTCAGAATTGAGTGCTACCCTGTCCTCAAATAAGTTTCCCCTAAAATGAGCAATGTTTGAGAAAGCTCTGAAGAAAAAAAAAGCAAGAAAATTGACACATGCATACATTCTCAGCAACAAATAGCACCTGTTGTGCTTAATATTTTCCAAGCCCAGTATTATATCATTGCCTAATACAAAAGTACCATACACTATAGTTATTATCAGTGGTTGACTATGACAGAGAGACAAACATTCTTGTGTCCTGCATGACCCAACTCAGTCATTACACATATCAATTTATGACCAATTTCAAAACTCTTACCCAGAAGATGTATAATCCATATAATTACCTCAAAAAGTGAAGAATTTCCATAGCAAATTTGTCTTTAAGGTTTTTTCTTTATGCAGCTGATTTATGTTCAGTTTTTGTCAAAATTTAAAAATGAAACCAACTCAGTTCAAATTGTTTTCCACAGGACCAAACATGTTTCTAGTGGGACAATGCACCTTTCTCTGCATGTTGGTCCTGCAAAAGGACTCCCAACAGGCCTCCTGCAGGAATTTTCTCACAATGAGAGAATCTGTGAGGGCATATCCCTTACAAGATGAAGAGCAACTTTTCTATATTTTCATTGTGACATCCACTTATTGATATTTTCGTTTTACTGAGTTTCAAGAATGCAAGCAAGAAACAGCTAAAGAGCACTCAGATGTTTAATATTTGAATTTCTACCTACTAATTTACATAACTTAAAAGAATCTTCAAATACGCAACCAAAGCTACATACATATAAAACAAGTTCTATCAAATAGCTATGTAATTCTAAATGCACTGAAAACCATACTTGTAATTTCAAGACAAAGAGCAAGCCCTGAACCTTTGGAGTCTCAATTACTCTCAGATGGAATTCAGTCTGGCTTACAACATATTAGCCCAAGGATTACGTAAGAGATGAAAGAAAACAGGCAGCATTCTATTGCAGCTTTCAGAGCTTTGAAAAAATAAGTGAGTTTGTATTTCATTTGACTGAAATATTTTTTCATGCAACAAATAACCAGTTAGTTAGACTTTATTTTCAACAGATACACTGGAGAAAGAACTTCTAAAGAATGTTTTAAGATTTAACTTCAACTTTTTACTGTCTGACAGACAACCTGACAAAAAAATGAAATTTATTGAGCAGCTGGAACTGTTCATTTCCAAATTTGTCCGGAAACGTGAAAAGTTTTTTAAACAAACCATGAAATATGTCCTTAGACATCGGTGAAAGGTACGATGTACAAATATCTCCATATACGAATTATGATGCAATCTCTGTCAGGATATGAAGTGTTTGAAGTCAGATAAACGTTGAATAAATAGACGAAACAGACATCAGTGACCAAAATTGGAATTTACGAAATTAATCTATCGATTACTTCGACCTTACTGCAAAAAATTGCCCAAAGAATGCACACAAAAACAAGCAAAGGGAAATCACTGCCATCAAACAGTAAGAGGTAAAAGACGATTAAACGATATTTAACGATCCCACGTGCTGGAATATCTAATTAAGAAACAAGTGATCAACGAGTAAAACTTCTAAAGTCGGACACGAAAGAACTGGAGAGGAACTTGCAGTATGATGCATTTAAGAATACAATTGTTTGGCAAATAGTGACAATGTGACGTTAATGGAAATGTAATCGGTACGTTTATGTTCCGTGCAGTCGTACATGCAACGTGTAAACTGAATATCCGGTGCGACTGCTAACGTACACTAGTTCTTTACACCTTTTACGATAATATAATCGAATACACAAGTCAAATCTGTACTACCAAATCATGTAAAGCTAAGAAAGAAGTTAGCAAAATTTGGGATAGCACTGCGAAAACCAGCAAAACTCTACCCATTTCACCAAGTTATAATAAGCGAACCTGACGGCGTGTAGATTTGTCGCCAGTACAGTATCTCGTTATGCTAGCTGAGAATAATTAGCTAGGGTATTTGTACACTTTAGCGAAAACTTAGCAGAACAACATCAGAACTTAAGCGTACTATCTGAGAAAAATGTTGCCAAAGTCTAGTTTCAAACCTGAGAACGAAAGCGATAAAATAAAATAACGAGACTTGTTTAACCCTTTACCTTCAATCCTTGCTCGCGTAAGACTGGTCGAGAAATTGAGTTACGTACGGAAACCACGGATCAAACTCTGGGCAAAGTTGCTCCAGTGAGCGGCTGTTCGGAAATGATATTTTAACTTACCAGTGACCACAACTTTTTCACATGAGATCCGATGGATCTAACTGGATGACCCTGAATTAAACAAGACCTTGTGTGACCTTTAAGTCCACGTTTCTATATTGGGTAACGATTGCATAATATCCACCCTAAAGTATAGTCACATGTCCTTACTGCATAAATTTCGCCACCAGGGAAACAGGTCTGGGTGTATATTTTACCAGTTTAGCGAGCGTCAAGCTTCACAGAATTCCACTAAAACGAACTACAGATAAACAGCTTTTGCAACGTAAAATTTAAAGCCCAGTGAGCAAGATATTAGAATTTTACCCGAGGCAGGCGTTCGCATGGCAACAACGTACGCTTTCGTAAAATATCTAAACTGACGAAAGACCAATACTGTACTCTAGTGTGTACTCACTCGTTTGATTTCTGTAGTTGATGGAATACTGTCATAAATCTGGAGAAAGATTTCAACCTCATCGGATCGGAGAGCTTCAGCAAGGCGTATCGCTAGCACGGTTTCCTCCTCCTCCAAAGCTAGAGAGCTAACATCATCTTTATAAGCGGCCATACCCCAAAAAATCAAAATTTTATTTCTCAAAAACAAACTAGTGCGCATACTCCATTTTGTTTTCCGAAAATATCGCAGGCTTTGTTTAACTTACCCATGATCCTCTGTGTTTCTCGGTCACATCCAATATGGCGGAAAATACGAAGATGGAAATTGATGGAAACGCTAGCGAAACGTTCGCACAGGAAAAGAAAGAACAAAACATGGACGAAAATGCAAAGGAGGGAGAAGTCAGTTCGGATTCTGAAGATTCCGATGGCGATGAGGCAGTCATTGACCCAAAAATTCAACAACTTGAGCTTCAGGTATGCTCTCAGCTTTGCATGTGTTTGCGCGGGGTCTGACACCTGGATGCAAGAACTGCAGCTGACGAGTTTTCTTTGTTTTATCAGCTATTGTTTTCCGTATGCTGCTGCGTAGAATGTTTTGTTTTCGTTTTCCTATGTTATTCGCGAGTCTCACAGGTTCTTTCCCTGAGGTAGAGCTGTCTGAACTTTATCAGGTTCTTCGTTGACTCGGTGATGTGATCTACAGTAGGGTTTGCTCGTGGTCAGCTGATGGAAGTTTTGCAAATTAAAGTGGAATCCCCATACATAAAATGAAAATAATAAATAAATAAACCTTATCTACCCTTAGTAGTATGTATAGCACACAAAGGCTAGTGGTGCCAAGCAAATACATGAACAGGTTGCATACCTGCCAAACCCCAGAGTACAAAAATCTGGATACGTCCCCCTGGGGAAGGGGGGTACTAAAAAAATTAAGGGGAGGCTCCACCTCGAGGTCCAACCCCTTACCCTTTTATATACCATTTTTGACACAAAACGTACCCCTTTCTAATACCTTCCATCAACAAATGGTACCTTTTTCATATACCTAAAAGAGGTAGCGTTCAATAAATCAAACTACTGGTAGTACAGTCATAAGGTATGTCAGGAGCCCATGACTTAGGGATGGGTATGTGTGTTCGAAATATGTTAATGACAGACCCTTTCATATACTTCAACTCATCAAGTCCCTACCCTTTCATATACCTGAAGCTTGAAAAAGGTACCCTTTTTGGGCAGAGCCTCCCTGTATTGGCCATTAAAGGGAGTGACCCCCCCACCCTGGGGGGGGAGACATCTAAACATCTTTGCACTGTAAGAATGTAATTTTCGACAATGCCTGAATACTGTACTAAAATCACCCAAAGGCCTTCCAAATGTTCTTGACGTCTCTTGGTTAGAACAGCATTTACCTACTGTATTGCTATTGTTCCCATAAATCTTTAATGTTAAGTTGCTCAGTGTTTCTAAAGGCATGGTAATATGGGCAACAAATTTGTGGAACTTTCCATGCAACATTGTTGCAATACGAGTGAGAGCGATGTTGCCCGTTTTACCACTCGCGCAACACTCCCCAATTTGGTTGTGCAAAGTAGAAGGCTGTTCTACATTTACTATCTGCAACATATTTGTGCAACATATTTGTGCTGAAAGGAAGAAAATTGTTGCACGACAAGTTGCTGGTGCAGGTGGTTACTGGTGCAGGTGGTTAAACGGGCAACATCACTCTTCAACTCATACAGCAACAATGTTGCACGGAAAGTTGCACGAATTTGTTGCCCATTTTACTTCACCTTAAGGTTTTAGATGTTCTTTCAACATCTTAGTACTATCGTTATGATCTATGTTGAAAAGTCCACTTGCATTGCAATTCCACTATAAAGCAGGGTTTTTACTGACAGTCTTCTTTATATCATTATAAAACAATCGTATTATACCTTGTGGGAAATGCATGTATAGTTGACCCTGTTGTCCCAATAAAATCCGTAAACACTGAAATATTCTCTCTATATATGTATTTAACCTCAAGCCACCGACGTGTTACATCCAAATCCAATTGCCCAACATACAAAGTACTTGTAAACCGTGTAAAACCGCGTGTGGAGAACCGAGAACCGAAGGAAAAACAAAATTACATGTGCTTTTTTCTGTTGTGCAAAAACATGACCAAATATGGTCATAACAACTACCCGGATGTCATGTTGAATAATATTGTGTCATAAAAACTGTGGAGCCTACGACACCCTCCCCCTATTAAAGTGCTAGCAAGCAGCTTTAATAAAATCTTAATTGTCCTCTAAATCGTTCATTGCAATTCCGATCATCCTGTTCCTTGCAGTGTCCTTTGCTGCACGCCCAGCTTGGTGTCGCGGTCAGAACTCTGGCACATCTGGATTCAAAACTGTGTTCTGCGGCTGCAGAGGTGCGCATATCTCCAAATTTGCAACAAGCTGAACTGGTCGTTCGACAAGGTATCCGTTTCCCGTTCTTATCTTGAATCCTCTCAGAACGCCATCCCTTCCCTTTACTTGACCTTCCACTCTTCCAAGCTTCCACTTTCCAGAGCTCTTGACAGAATCCTTGATTAAGACCATTGACCCGTCTGAGGGAACCTTCATATTTCCAGTCACTGGCGTCTTAGACCTTTCCTCTAATGCATGAAGATACTCTGTCACCCAACGTTTTCGCAGCTGCAATCGGCACGTTTTCAAATACTGTAATCTTCTCGTGAGTTGATCAGTGTCATCCAAACTGTCAATGTTTTCTTCAAGAAGAGCTGAAGGCCTACCTCTGATTAGGATGTTTGGTGTTATTGTTCGCTGTCCGAACTCTTCACCTACGTAACACAAAGGCCTGTTATTCGCAAAACATTCCGCATCAAGTAGTGTTTCTTCTAACTCTGCAAACTACAACAGTGCACCACCAATGACCCTTGAAAGGCAAGACTTGACGACGCCCACCATCCGCTCGAAAAATCCACCCCACCAGGGTGCCCTGGAGAGGTTGAATTTCCACTTAATCCGCTGTGATGCGAGGTAGTTGTTCAGGTCTTCATCTTCTTGAAGAGTCTTGAGCCATTTCTTGGTTGCTATGAAGGTCTTTGCGTTATTGCTCACTATCGTTTGGGGAGCACCTCGTCTAGCCACAAATTCCTTTAATGCTCGTTTAAATTGCTCAACACTCATGTCGGTGCATAACTTGAGATGGATGGCACGAGTGCAGGCGCACGTGAATAAGACCACATACGCCTTCCCTGGGTTGGAGCCACGGAGCTTGTAGTAGATTGGCCCAAAGAAGTCAACCCCAGTAGAGGAAAATGGATCTGCAAACTCCGTTCGGAATGAACCGCAGTGGTTACAGGCAAACCTGAGCTTTCTGGTAATATGTCGCAGTTGAGGGATCCAAAATGTCTCCCGTACTTTATTCATTGTCGACTGGACTCCCCATGCAGATTCAACCGATGGCAATGTTCAATCACCAACTCTGCCAATCTGTGTTGTCGTGGCAGGAAAATTGGGTGGTAGTCAGGTACTCGCCCATACAAGCGCCAGATTCCTGAAGTGTCCTTCTTAATGGGGACATCGTTTCTTTGTTGACAACCCCTTTGGGCGAGTTTGATCCACCTCTGTTCAGCTTCTTCAATTTCTTCTGTTGTCAGGGGCCCATGTAGTTTGGTCACTTTCCGACAGTTACTGATGAACCTCAACGTGGATGCTGTGATCCTTAGAAGCTTCCAGTACTCGTGCTTCTGAAGAAGTTCATTTGCCCATTCGTCTGGCGAATGCTGGGTTTCCTCTCTTCCAAGAAACATCTGTTCCCTTCTTGATGCTTCAGTTTGAACTTCCACTGTCTCCTGGACCTGCACTAGCTCTGGCCACTTGTCAGCGTGAGTCAGCCAATCAGGACCCTTCAGCCAGAACTGATCAATTCTCGAAGGGGACACCCCCCTGGTTCCTAAGTCACTCGGGTTCTGTGCTGTCGGAACATAATGCCATGTGAAGTTGCCACAAATGTTTATCTTCGCCACTCTGTTAACAACGTACTGCAACCACTTCCCTCTATGTGCCAGCCAGTAGAGCACGGCGGTGCTGTCCACCCATGCGTGAGTCTCGGCAAACATGTTGATGCCAATTGCCTTAGTAACATGATTAAGCAACCTGGCAAGAGTGAGTGCCGCAACAAGTTCCAAGCGTGGAATCGATGTGTTCTTGGGAGCGATTCTTGCCTTGGAAACAAGAAGGTTTTGGCTCACTGACCCGTCCCAGTATTTGGCAGTAACGTAAACAGCTGCGCACACCGCAGAATTACTGGCGTCTGAGAATCCATGAAGCGACAGTTCCCTTTTGTTGTAGTCCACCACGCTTCTCGGCACTGAAACTGTGGGTTGTGCCCTTAAACTGTTGATCCACCTTGTCCACTGCTCTACAATTTCATTTGGGAGAGGCTCGTCCCACAAAATCTTCTGTGAACAAACTTCGCTGATTATAACCTTTCCAGTAATTGTAACCAGGGAAGCCAAACCAAGGATGTCATAGACGCCGTTAATTGCTGCCAACATCTTCCGCTTCGTCAATGGATCTGTTAAGGAGTAGCATGGCGTAAAGTTAACAGACACTGTATCTGTCAACTTGTCCCATTGGGTACCCAATATCCTGGTCATGTGATCTTCTCTGTCTGATTCCTTGTCCTGAGGGACACCTTCGAGGGCGGGTACATTGCTGTGCCATTTGTGTAATGAGAATCCGCCCTCCTGCATGATTTGTGTAGCTTCTTCCTTGAACCTGGCCAGGTCCTCCGCTTTGTCACTTCCATACTGTATATCATCAACGTATGTGTCGTCCATCAATGCCTTGATTGTGTCTGGGAAATCTTCTTGGTATACCGACAAATGCTTTTGAAGAGTTGCTCCCAAAATGTAAGGGCTAGGTGCTGCACCAAAGATCACTCGAGTAAAGCGGTACTCGACCACCTTTCGCTCGTCCACATTGTTGAACCACAGCACCCTTTGCACATCACGATCGTCTTCATGAATGCGAATCTGGTGAAATGACTTCTCAATGTCTCCTGTAATGCATAACTTCTTCACGCGATTTCGAAGGAGAATGTCAAAAAGAAGGGGTTGCAAGGCTGGTCCGGTTTCTAAACAATCATTCAACGAAGGTTGTGACTCGCTGATCTTGGCTGAGCAGTCATACACTATGCGTGTCTTTGTAGGCTCCGCCTCTTCGCGAATGACAGGATGATGGGGTACATAGTGTACAGTTTGTCCAGTGGGCTGAGATGGAGCTGGCTTGAGTATCCCCTTCTGGACTTGCTCTTGCATGGTGGCATCATACTCCCCCAACTTCTGGCACTTGTCCAAGCGTCTTGTCGTTCCCCAAAGTCGTGCCAGAGCCAAATCCTTGTTACTTGGGAGCACTGAATGGTGAATTTTCCAAGGGAGCCGTGTCTCGTAAAACCCTTCAACCTTGAACTGGATATGTTCTGTGAAGTCCTCGTGAAATGAAGGATCTGGGGTTTCTGGATCATCTAGACCAAGCACATCCATTGAACACAAATGTTCGAAATCACTTTGGCTTGAGTTTAAAAAGAATTCCTTCTCTACACCATCACCGTTCGAAATAAGCCTCCCGTACAGAACCCACCCCAACATCGTGAATTCAGCACCAGGGTCTTGGTCAGGATTGTAGCCAAGAACAGGGGGCTCTGTCGACCGGATTCGCTGGTAATCTGCTGCCCCTAAAATGATGTGCACAGGGAGCTGATCTGTCGAGACATTTTCATCGCTCAATTGTAGCCTTCGGAGTCGAGGGTACCTCCGTTTCAAAACCTTGATTCTTGGATTAGGTAAGTAAGTCAGCACGTCCTCAGCATTTATGCAATTCACGTCAAGGTTGAAACCATCCACAACAGTTGACTGGATCTTTAAAGGGTAAATCCCTACTCTTCTTGTAACAGTTCCGTACATTTGCTCAATGCATCTCGTTTCATACCGAATTGGTGACAGTCCCAGTTGTGTAATAAGACTGGAGCAAATGTACGAGCTACCTGCTCCCGTGTCAATCATTATTCTTACTTCCTGTCCATTCACCATTGCGCACACTGTAGCGTGTAATGTGGAAGTTGACAAGGTGGATGCACTGAGGTTCTTTTCTGTTGATGCTGTAACATTGCCTTGTTCAGGAACAGTTGACCACCTTCTTTCACAAACAGATGTGTGATGGCGTTGTCCACAGTTTCGGCAGGGCCTCGATCTGCAATCAGATACAAGATGGTTGTCACCAGTACAATTGTAACACAAATTCTTCCTTCATAGGAGTTCCCTTCTGGCTGCTACAGTCAACACCCTTGTACAATTGACACTTGAATGGTTTGTAGCACCACAGTAAACGCATTTGTTAGCATTGCCATATCTCTGTGATCCCTGCATCAGTAATTTCTCCATGTTTCGTTTTCCATCACTGTATCCACCTTGAGACTTGCTCCTTTCCTCCATTCACACTGGGTTTCTGTCAACATACTTCCTCAGAGACTCCACGAGTTGCTCCAGTGTCCACTCCTCCCACTTGTCATCTGTCTGGGTAATAATTTCTCTAACAGGTCCAAGCTTGTCTATTAATGTGTACACAGCACACTGTGCGGCCTGCAGTTTGCCCATTGTTGTCAAAGTCCGCAAAACTCTGGCAAGTTTGTTGTAAAACTCGTGAATTTTATCAAGTCGACGAATATCCATGATACCTTGTAGGCTCTCCATCTCCTTGATAAGCGCCTTATGCACCTTAAAGTCTTTGCCATAAGTAGTCTGCAAAATTCTCTTAGCCTCTTGGTAGCCCTCGACAGTATGCGGGAGCCCAAGAATATCCTCCCGCGGCTTACCCTTGACAAGTTCCAACAGATAGTTAAATTTACTTATTTCTGAAATCTTTGCACCGTCCACTTCCACCTCAAACTGGTTCCAAAATCGAACCCAGTCCTTATAATCTCCAGTAAATGGAGTGATAGTGTATCGCTGGAGTTTCACCGACTGTGTAGTTGACGTATCGAGGAGACCCGCCATTCCTGCCTTGGCATCCTTCTCCATGCCTAATTTCTTAATCAGCCACTCTTCCTCCCGCTTTTGTTGCTGAATATGCGCTGCTTCGAGCTCCTTCTGCTCAGCCAGTCGTGCCTCCATAACCTCTTTGTTGATCGCTCGCTGCCTTTTTAATTCACGCTGCATTTCCTGATCCTCCTCTCGACTACGTTGTTCGTTCAAGGAAAACTTAATTCGACTCCGGATTTCTCGAAAGGGCAGTAATCCTTCCTTCTGTTCCTCCGACCAATTCTTGATGTGTTCGAGTGTCTGTTCGCTCTCCAACATGTGTTCCCCAACTTCGTCAATTGAAATCTCCAGTTTACGGATAAGCCCACAGATCTTGTCGTAGCAAAGTTCCACATCTTCGTGGTCACAGCTCTCCCATGTCTTTGAGATTTCCTCAAGCTTCAATTTCGAAAATTCCAACAATTGATCGTGCTTCGCGGTTTTCGCCATTTGAGTACTCTTGTAATCTGATCCAACCAACCTGTATTTGCGAAAATCGCAAACAGTTCGATTCGCTTGTACGTATTCTCGTGAAAGAGAACCCAAGAAAGTGTAAATTCGTCTCTTATCGTCGAATATGTTCCACCACTGATTTGTAACTCAGTACCAACCGAAAATAATCCGAGTTTCGACGCTCACTGTTGTCTCAGTAAATCTCCAAAATTGCAGTCCTGGCAGGATCGCCAATTTTCAGTGTGGAAAATGCATGTATAGTTGACCCTGTTGTCCCAATAAAATCCGTAAACACTGAAATATTCTCTCTCTATATGTATTTAACCTCAAGCCACCGACGTGTTACATCCAAATCCAATTGTCCAACGTACAAAGTACTTGTAAACCGTGTAAAACCGCGTGTGGAGAACCGAGAACCAAAGGAAAAACAAAATTACATGTGCTTTTTTCTGTTGTGCAAAAACATGACCAAATATGGTCATGACAACTACCCGGATGTCACGTTGAATAATATTGCGTCATAAAAACTGTGGAGCCTACGACAACCTTTCCTCTTGGGTGTAATGAACTTGCATTGAAACAGTGTCTGCAAAGCAAGTCTCTTCTTCACTCCCTCAAAACCCGAGGGAAGGGCACCTTAAAATTACTTTTGTAGTGAACCAAAATCCATGCTGTCGATCTTTGTATCGACTGCTGTAAACAGCGCGCAAAAACGGCGCCAGCTTTCTACCATGTATTGTGCAATTTGATTGGTTGATTTCTGCCCAGTTATGAAATGATACTCGTTAAATATAATTTTTAGATTGCTCTGTTTTACATTTTACAATCGAGAACAGCTCAAATAAGAGCACTAAATCCACGGCGCTTGTGTTTATCTTCAAACTGTTTTCAGTTCTTTTTGTCTTCGTTGTTGCCTTTGCCATGGCTTTTCTCGGACGTGGATAACACACCTGTTGATGCTTCAATTTATTTTGCATTTGTTTATCCTAGAAGAGAACCGGGATACTCATATACACTCATATACTTTATTTGCCCTTGGATTTTTGAGTAGCTTGTACAGCTAATATCTCTGAGCATTTAGCAACCCAACCATGAAATTAGAGATAGACCACCACACCAGGAACTGCATCCCATACTCTTTACAAACAGTGTGTGGGTTCTTTAATGTCCCACAGAATAAATTATGAAGAGTTGTGAGATGGGGCCTGTGGTTTATCGTCCTTATCTGAGAAGGCTAGAAATGTAACCATTTGCAGATGTAATTGCAAAGGCAGCACTTTCTCCTCAATTATTTAAAGACCCTGAGTGTTGATCCAGCTGGGGTTTGAACCTGCAACCTCCTGCACGGTAGTCTGGTGCTCTACCAACTGAGCTAACCGGTCGGCGGAGGAAAGGCTATTGTGGCCAAGCAAATACATGAAACAAATAATTCAAGTAACATAACAGGTTAAGAATCCCAACTGGCAGGAGGCGAACCAGTTGACTATTTACAAGCAGTTCAACGGCCCTAAACCTGAACTCTACGGTTGCTACATTGACGACTGCATTGGTGCAATTTCATCTAGCAAGGAGGAAATCAATCAATTTACAACTTCCGTTAATTCCTTTTATCCAGCTCTAAAATATACCTGAGAAATTTCAGAAACTTCGCTGGCTTTTCTAGATATCAAAGTTTCTATTAGTGGCAACGGTTTATGTACCAGTATGCACTACAAACCCACCGATTCTCACAGTTATTAATTTTGTTGTATTCATCTTCACGCCCATCTCATGTCAAAAGCTCTATTCTTTATTCACAATTTCTTAGACTTCAACGTTTATGTTATGACGACTCTGATTTTTCCAACAAATCAGAGGAAATGTGCCAGTTCTTCAAGAAACTGGCTATCCTAATTCTGTGGTTCAATTGGGCCATCACCACGCCCAGCAAATTGATCACAGGGCTCGTGACTAACTTTTCAGCTTACTAGCCCAGTGGCTAGTGAGAGGTTTGATTCACTAGCCAAGCCAACATTTTCACTAGCCAGACTTCTTTGCCAGACATTAATCCTGTCAAGCAGTTTCAGTTAGGTACTTTCTTTTTCAACCACAATACTCACGTGCAACTTATCAGCTTTATAGAAATAAGTATGTTTGACATTTCAAAGTTTTATAATTATAAAAATAATAGTCTTTTTTTCACCGTAAATTAATTCTTTAAAATATCTTGATGAGACACCGTGATATAAATTTAACATAGCTATTAAACCGATTCTTACGTCTGGTACTAAACAGTCTCTAATAATTAATTATTTAACACAGCAGCTTAAATACTGACAAAAACGGATGCTCTTTTGAATGAAAAATGCGATTTGAATTTTTAATTACTGGCTTGAAATAAAATAACTCACTTGAACAAAGGCAAATTATTTGAATCACATCAATTATTTATCATTGACAAGTTTTACCATGTAATGATAATGCTCTAGAAACACTATTAACAGTGTGACGCAAAGATAAACACTTTTGAAACCTTGCCTTCAAAGAAATAAATTGCCAATAAACAGCACATCATATAAAGCACTATTTCACAATGAAATTCAGCATTTATAAGACAGAGTATTCTGCCTTTTCAATCGAATTTGTGCGCCTTGTAGAGTTTTTGTTTGTTGTGACGGCATAAATTCATGAACGAAAAAGTCAATCATTTGTTCGCTTGCATGACACAATTTCCTTTTTGTGATACCTTTGAAATTAGTTTTCATCTCGTCTCCCTCTGGTCCTCCAGTGCTTACGACTTTTCACTAGCCAAAATGGCTAGTGAAGTACAAAATCTACTAGCCAAAACGTAATTTTTACTAGTCTGTGGCTAGTTGGCTACCATTAGTCTTGAGCCCTGGATCAACAGTCAGCACCACAGATGTCACAAAGGAAAAGAATGACAGAATTCCATTCACCCTCGCATTTCACCCGCATAATAACCCAGTTAAAGCCATCATTCTTAATAACTTTAAAGTGCCTATGAAGCGAAATTTGTTTCTTGCTAATTTTAAAGTTTACCCCTAAAAACGCAAGAATCTCAAAATTTGAGGTGCTTGTGATTAAAATTGTTGATTTTACGAGCATTTGAAGTTGGGCTATTTTGCCTTTAAAAATGGTCAGGGGTCTGGGTCGTGATGTGACGTCATTTTGGGTACAAAAATGTGTTTGCGCTTAAGAATTATAGTGAAATAGTTGGAATACTTGTCCCCAAAATTACGTCAACATTACGTCACAGCTATTGTCACGTGTCTTTTTGGCCGCGCGATTCAAATGCCATTTTTGAAGGCAAAATAGCCCAATTTCAAACGCTTGTATAATCGCCGATTTTAATCAAGAGCACCTCAAATTTTGGAATGTTGAGTTTTATGGATTAAACTTTAAAATTAGCGAGAAACAAATTTCGCTTCATATGCACTTTAAGATACTGCAAAATGATCCAGAAACTGCTTGAATCATTTTGCAACCGCCACTGATTTCATTCAAATGCGACAAAAATGTAGGTACTTGTAACTTTCTAGTCAGAAGAGCACTCAAAACAACTGAACAACCTGGTACCTTTAAATGCACACACTCACGATGCAAAACTCATCCTTTCATTCAAAACACTGACAAAATATATCAGGCCCTAGGCAATCTGTTAAGATCACTGATCATTTCATGTATACCGCCGCAAATGTTATCTATTGAAAAAAGTTATACATCGGCAAAACAGGATGATGACTTGGGGACCGATTCTGAGAACATCTACATGATGCTGAGAAAGATAACAAGGATGCATTCAAACCAGTCACTCAGCATTTTAATCTCCCTAGCCATTCAAACAACACGTGTTGATCTCCAACCTTTCCCTAAATCAAGGTACCACAGAAAGCCGTAAAAATCTTGAGCAAAAATTTGTCTTTCAAATTGGCACTCTTAATTCCCATGGTATCAACGAGTGCTTTTCATTCAATTAATTTATTCCTGTTTTTCACGTTACCATGTTACCACCAATCGCTTAGCTCCATTTTCTGTAAATAAACCATACACAACCCATAATTCCTTGATTCGCTCCAACGAAAGATTAACGCTCGAAACATCAGTTTTTCGAATCCCTGTACGGTGGTCAATTTATGTTATCAACTATGTTGATAAACCAAATTTTCGTGTTTTACTCCCCCACCAACGCAGCACCACATTTTCTTTAGAAGCTAACCCCCTTTATTAATTTTACAAGCGTGGCCTAGCTAGAGCAGGACTTGAACCCAGGGCTTTATAGGCCTTGCAAGACCAGTGCTCTAACCACTCGGCTACACTGCTTCCTTAAATGACAATTTTTACTCCAATTTGTCATGTACCTGTAAGATCCTGAAACAGTAGAAGACTTGAGTATTTCTGTGACCTGGAGACCTTAGCTAGTGGTAGCACATCTCCTGTCAGGGTCATCATTCAGAGGAAACACTAATAACTGGTAATGTCACTTGAAGCCATTTTGCACTTAGGCTCATTAAGCCTTGTCCTTTTAGGCACAGGTGGCCTGATGATAATGATGATACAGTAAAAACCCGCAACTAAGAACCTACATTTTTGGGAAGTAGCCTAAACAGGTTCTTATATAAATGGTAGTTAACACAATTTTAGGCTACTTAGGTTCTTAAAATAGGTTCTTAATTCTGAAGAAAAGCAAATAAAACTCAGCTGTAAAACAAGATGGTTATTGGCCTATTTTCTATTTTCAATAAAAAAAACTCATTTTTACAGTAACGAGAATCTGCTTTTTTCTTCAAATAGGATTCTTGCACTGCAGCTGTAATGTACTAAATATGATTTTAGAAAATAAGAACCTGTTTTCAATTTTTAGGCTAAATAGGTTCTTGTTTATAGGGGGTATAAAATCCAAATTTTAGGCTAACAGGTTCTTAATTTTCAGGTTCTTAGTTGCGGGTTTTTACTGTATCAATAAAGGCAGAATTGTCACTTTGAGCTAGTCTGAATTATAGCAGCCCTTGCAATAAGTATAGATGGTTGACCATAACTATCACTTACTTCAGTGATACAAGTTGGTCTCTTGAGCAAAGATTCTATGATCCAAATTTACCAGTATCCTCTTCTTTGCTTCAAAAGTTATCGAAAGGGCTGTGTATAGTCTTACTTTAATAGTCATGTCCATTTGGGGAGCAGAGTTGGCACAGTGGTGAGAGTGCTTGCCTTCCACCAATGTGTCCCAGGTTCGATTCCCAGACTCAGTGTCATAAGTAGGCTGAGTTTGTTCCTTCTCTTCTCTGCTGTGAGAGGTTTTTTCTCCAGGTACTCCGGTTTTCCTCTCTCCCCAAAAACCAACAAATTGATTTCATTTGATTTATTTAGAGTTGATTTGATTTAGTCTCCCCAATAAGTAGAGCATCTGTGCTTGGCTAAATACATTTGAGACTTAAATAAAGTGATTATTATTATTATTATTATTATTATTATTATTATTATTATTATTATTATTATTATTATTATTATTATTATTATTTGGGGAGAATGGGGAAAAATTTACACATTAATCCCACAATCTAAAAGGTTAAATGACAATCTACAAAACTTGATATGATAGTGAGTTAATGAAGGTATTTTGTGACACTGCATTTCTCTGTTTATCACTGAAATAACTTATGTATTTTTTAGGTTGCAAGCAATCCATACCATTATGACTCTCATGTAGAACTTATTAAACTGCTCAGAGAATCTGGTGATCTTGACAGAGTGAGGGATGCTAGGGAAGGAATGAGCAAGATTTTTCCACTAACACAAGGTATAATATCAAGCTCAGAACAAAGATACATTGTAATGGTCTCAACTTTTTGGGAAAGATTTTTGGATAGCTCTATACACTACTTGTAATTATAATGACCCTTGCATTCAAATGGGATAAATGTACACACAAGACAATGCAGTCAAACCTCAGTTATCTGGGACCTTGATTATCCAGACTTCTTGATTATCCGGACCATGAATTCTTTTTAATTTAGGCATTGAAAAGTGCGTTTGAAATGGCTTTGTTTTCCTTTCAAACATCAAATTCGTAATCGCTGGCACACATTATAAGCATAGTGCAGTCAATTGAGTTCTGACTGGCTGAGACTTGTTTTGTTGCCAAGTGAAATGTTGGCTTCCTAATTAATTTATCTTTGAATGTGGGAATGATCATCGCTATTATTACAAAAATTCAGGCCTGTACGGGACTTGAACCCACGACTTCTGTGATACCGGTGTAGTGCTCTACCAAATGGGCTTAAACAAGCCAACTGGGAGCTGGTCATTTTGTTGGTTCATAATGTGGTAACAGTATCCCAGAGGTCGTGGGTTCGAGTCCCATACAAGCCTGAAATTTTTCAGGCTTTATTTTCACTACTGCAGTCATATAGTGTTGATATCTGCAGTGTTCATTCAGATATTCATTCTTTAATCTGCAGTTCAAATATGTGATTTTCATATTCTTTTTCTCAATTTTTATCTCATTAATATTGATGTTATATTTTTGATTATCAGGACTCTCTATTATAAATCCAGACTATTCACTCCAGTCTCATTGAGTCTGGATAATTGAAGTCTGTCTGACTATAATGATGTTTGGGGCTCTGGGGAAGGGTGTGGGGAACTGGTTCCATTGCTTGTGAAATTCTGCGTGATACACTGTAGTATATAAGTGAATGTCATTTTCAGAGTGAAGTGACAGTTAAATTTCGATTTCTCACTGTGGGTTTCTTGATAATTCTGTGTCATCAAAACACATCAAAAATGAAACTGAATCAGCCAAAATCTAGTTTTGAAGTGTCCTATAGAGGGGAAGATTCCATTCTCCGTCCATTCTCCCTCCCCTCTCTAATGGAACAAAGGGTTCATCCTGCCTAAATTACCTCTGTGTTGGGGTTTAATGCCATGCATAAATGATGGCAACAAGTCAGTGAATGCACGGAAAGATGTTAAGTGACATACTGTAGAAGTAATGATAAGTATGAGAAATGTTTGTGTGGTTCCATGCAATATCCATGCCAATGTGATAGAAGATCACACAAGTTTCTGGGGGAAATAAAAAAAGACAAGAATTTTAGGAGGATAGAAGACCAGGGATTTTAGCCAAGAAATCTTCCACGAGGGGCATGAGGCTTTTCTGGAGCCCTGCATTATTATATACACTGTCACATCATTCAGTAGTTGCACCTCAACAAACATTTACAATCTTTTGGATCCACTTGCTGTTTTAGAGCTTTGGTCAGAGTGGCTGAAGGATGAAATGCCATTAGCTTGTATACCAGAACAGAGAGAAAAAGTCATCACACTGTTTGAAAGAGCTGTTAAAGACTACCAGTGTAAGTACAGTATGTGGCTTGCATAACTCTACTTTATTACCATTACCATTACTGTTATACTGTCACTGTTTTTGTTACGGACAGTGCCACAGCTGCCACTGCCACCACTGTCACCACCTCCTCCACAGTTACTATTGCCCTTACTGTAACCAATTACTTTTTTTTTTACTGTTATCCTTGCCCTTACTGTCACCATTACAGTCACAGTTGCCATTATTGTCTTTTATTATTGTGTAATATGACTTCCCACTAAGATGTTAAAAAATAGTTATTGTTTGTCTTTTAATGCCAACAGCTGTTCAAATATGGGTTCTTTACTGTCAATTTATGATGGACATCATGGAAGGTGAAGGCAGCATACAGGCAGTGAGATCAACATTTGAAAAGGCCATCATTGCTGCTGGACTTCATGTAACAGAGGTATGTTGGCTGACACTAACGAGTGTAGAAAGGAAAACCTTTTAAAGACACGAAGGACAATTGCCATAATGAGTGCAACAAGTTTAGGCTCTTAGGAAACCGAGCTAATTGAGCCATCAGATACATGTAGCTCAGTTGGTAGAACACTGTACTGGTAATTCCCAGGGCTGTTGGGTTTAAATGTGCTAGGGAATCTTAAACAATCTTAGACTGACATTTTTTTCAGGCCTTTTCCAAAGATGGACTTTGAAAACTGCTCATGTATCTTCAAAGCTGCTTGTAAACAATTTGCATGACAGACCGGCACAACGTGAAAATTGTGTTGTAGAGCTAAATAAAAATACTTCAAGCCACTTGCAAGTGGCAATTTGACACCAACACAAATTACAAATGCTCTGGATGCAAAATGGGTATGTGTGTTCCCATAGTATATAATTCCCATGAGTCATAATTTATTATTGTTTAGGTTTAATATCTTGTATGGGTCCAGGGCTCAAAATAATTTTCGGGAAGTGGCCGGTCATGTTGTCTGGCCAACCAGATTTTAGCTCGGTCACATCTCGTTTTTGACTGGTCAAAATGTTCACAATGGTATAAATAAGCTTATATGTATTCAGAGTCGTCGCTACAGCCGAGTGTAACAGATGTTATCGCTAAACGCATCAGTACTTCTTTTTCAACGTGAAACTTGAAATGCAGGGTGGGCAGTCTAAAAAACAATCAAAACTCAATAGAATGTAATTAGAAATTGCTCACAGAACATGTGGATGCAATTTAGGTTGTAAGTATTACTGAAAAAAAGTATTCAGTACAATAACATACACCAAACACTTACAGAGCAACAACTGCAAATGGGGAAACTTTTGCCTGTCCTTGGCATGTAGTAAAAAAAGGAGTCAGAGTGCTTTTTATATACTGCTTTTAAATGCGTGGAGTGTCCATGCAAAGTTCTTGACCTCATTGTCAATGTGCATTTTTACCACAATTACTAGTAATCTCGCAATCTTATTGGCTAATTTGCCGTTGTTGATAAGAGTTTAAACAGCGCTGCTTGCATCAACGTGTCGCGCAATGCCTTTTTTCAGCTCGTGCTCTGAAATTAACATTTTCTTTGACGCTGATATTGTGGTAAACAACAAATCGAACGTGCTTTAGCTTTGTTTATACTCTTATGGACAATGATATTTGTTGTTGATATTTAACAAATCGAATGTGGTTTAGCGTTGTCTATACTCTTATCTACAACGATATTCGTCATCACAGTGGTCAAAATGTTGTGGACTCACTCGGCTGCGCCTCGTGAGTCCACAGCAAATTTTGACCACTGTGATGATGAATATTGTTGTCGATAAGAGTATAGACAACACTAAACCACATCCAAATTGTTAAATATCTTGTGATATCTTTTTACAAGCTCATGGAATAACCTTTGAAACTATCGAAGTAAAAGTACGCATAACGCAATCTTGTTCGTTTCATTTCTGGACTGCAAAGCTTAGCAGCCGGACCTTTGAACAGGGGTGTGCCGGACGTTTAATGCATTTGAAAGTAAATCATCGAACGAGGATACTCAGAAACTCAGAAAACTTGTTCTTCAACAGGAATGCAAGGAAAATGAGCGAATCTAGCCTTTCATCGCACAATACCATACAACGCTTCCTCATCTAAAACAAATACTCGTGCAAAAGTGGCATTTAATCCTACAGCATCTACTACTTAGTGAAACATTCAAGGATCCCCCAGTTATTTCGTACAAAAAGGGCAGACCCCTAAAAGATATTTTTGCTGGAGCAAAACCCTAAGCTATTACTCGTGGACAGGAGTCGAGTAGGTCTGTCACTCCCACTGTCATCACTAAAGATTCTCCCAGATGATAAATTGTAATTCAAGGGAAGTGAATTAATTGAACACACGGGAAGATAGTAGCCATGCTCACTGCGGTAGAATTCCTCTGTATGTCTCCACTTCAAAAGACGGAAAACGGATAGCCATGTTCCTGTGTGCATCATACTGTGTAATTATATAGTTTTCTTAAGTTAATCATGTCGATCTGAACCAATCCAGTTTCGCCACAAAAACGGTTTGACACAAACTTTCGAAGCTTAGCACGCGATGCCCTTCTCCAGCGATTGATCGATCACGCATATTCATTTCTTTTTAGCGGGCTTTTGCGAACACTGGAATTGCCTATTGTTGCTTTACAATAGACCCTATTCCAAAATGTAAACGTAAAGCTTGTGGGATGTGGCTGGAGTGACAAGGATATACCTCACAAATTAATGTGATTTGGTAAGCTGAAGCCACTCTAAAGGCACTAAGGCACTAAGATTTAAGGGGTAATGCCCGCTACCATGTGGCCTTAGTGCCTTTAGAGTGGCTTCAGCTTACCAAATCACATTAATTTGTGAGGTATATCCTTGTCACTCCAGCCACATCCCACAAGCTTTACGTTTTCACTGCTTGTTTTATGGATATGTGGGTACTTGAGCCTGAGCATTAGCTATGCCATGCTGATGAGGCCTAACAAGGCCGAAACAGCTGTCCATGGCTGCTAATGCTTGGGCTCAATCTTTGCTTTGGTAGATTTAAGGGGTAATGCCCGCTACCATGTGGCCTTAGTGCCTTTAGAGTGGCTTCAGCTTACCAAATCACATTAATTTGTGAGGTATATCCTTGTCACTCCAGCCACATCCCACAAGCTTTACATTTTCACTGCTTGTTTTATGGATATGTGGGTACTTGAGCCTGAGCATTAGCTATGCCATGCTGATGAGGCCTAACAAGGCCGAAACAGCTGTCCATGGCTGCTAATGCTTGGGCTCAATCTTTGCTTTGGTAGATTTAAGGGGTAATGCCCGCTACCATGTGGCCTTAGTGCCTTTAGAGTGGCTTCAGCTTACCAAATCACATTAATTTGTGAGGTATATCCCTATTCCAAAATGGCTGCTGTTTAATTATTCTTTTGTGTATATTCAAATTAGCCCAACTAGCCTCGAACTTGAGAATAGAATTCAAAAGAATATCTTACCTCGAACGAGGTTAATTGGGCCAATTTGAATATACACAAAAGAATATTTAAACAGCGGCCATTTTGGAATAGGGTCTATAGGCATCTTAAATCGTGTAAGAGCTTCAAGCCAATTTACTTACAGTTTCTACAACATTGCGCGCAATGCGATTCGCGTCGCGCGTGAAGGTGGCAACTTACTTTTGAGTGGTATGAACACGGGCGACAAACACAGCCTTTGCTATGTTTTGATATTTATAAAACCTTTTCCAAGTGTTATCTTTTCCACAACAATTGAAACTACCATTACGTTACAACAACGTCTTGACGTTGTTGATTGATGTGAGATTCATTGTAGTTTGCGGAGTTTAGCAAGCCACTGACTTGACACTTGGCGAAGTGAAAGCTGCAGAACATTGTATTCTACTAATTTCACTACACGCTACATCCATATTTGTGTTATTAAAGTGAAAAATTCTTGTTCTCTTCGAACTTGAGATATTTCATCACCTTAATTAAGAGTTATTCCAGATGCTATCAAAAACTCAACTTAACTGAACATGCAAATGCCCGGTCAAAATGACCGGTAAACCAAAAGTTTGTCCGAACAAAATGTTATCTTGACTGGACATTGTCCGTTGGCCGGCCGTTATTTTGAGCCCTGGGGTCAACCTTTTTTCAATTAATAATCGTGTTTGTTGTGGTTTTATTTTATCCTTGGTTTAAATAATATTTTTCTCCCTTTTTTTGTTTACCAATTATTATACATTACCATACCCAAAAACAAAAGGAGAAAAAATTGAACCAAGGATAAAATTGAACCACAACATGTACATGTATTTGTCGTAAGTCAAAATGAAATTGAGTTGAAAATGATTTAAACCTACTGTAGGTCAAAATGAAATTCCTAAATTCATGAATCATGAATAATTAGGGTTAGAAGACAAAGGAATTTAATTTTGACGTACAACATGTACATGTACACTGCAAGAGGCAACAGCAAGAAAAAGATTGAATTCTCAGCTTAACCTTCAGTCCCATTCATCCTGATTTCTTGTAAAAAGTGGCTCATTATCACCATTACTTTCAGGCCTGGCTGCTTAAACACAAGCAATCAAGACTAGTACTCAAGTAGTTTAGTGTTTTTCTTCTTGTATTTTTTAGGGATCATCCATATGGGAAGGCTACAGAGAATTTGAAACAGATATTTTAGAATCTCTCGAGGTAGGTGGGACTAACTATAGTTTTAAGGTTTAAGCTGAACATTCCATAAATTCTTATCATGCGAGAGTCCTGGTTTTTTAGCTCTACTCTTTGATTATCAATCTTTTCCTCATGCAGCCTAAGAAACTGCAAGTTGGTCGAAAGGATGGTTTTTAAGTGACTTAAAAAAAACTCTTGCATGAATCATTTTCAACTTTCTAACTTAAAATAATGAGATGCTAAAGGCGCTGTCGCTCTGTACAATGTTTCGTGCAACGTGTCGCAATGCCATTGCAAGGCAAGTTGCACGGAACATTGTACCAACTGTAACATACCCTGCAACAGCCAAAAACTATTGCAAGACAAGTTGCATGAACCATTGAAGAAAGTAGAATTGAGCTCTACTTTCTGCAATGGCTTGTGCAACTTGTCTCACAACTAGTTTGGTTGTTGTAGGGTATGTTACACTTGGTACAATGTTCCATGCAATTTGTGTTGCCACACCATTGTGAAACAAGTTGCACAGTGCAACAGCACCTTAAGATTACTAAGTCCTTTGCACACATTTTTTTTGCTAAGAGAAATTTAGCAGATCTCAAGTCTTACTTAAGCATCCTGTGTAAACAGTAAAGACTACCATTAATAATAATAATAATAATAATAATAATAATAATAATAATAATAATAATAATAATATCACATTTCTATTGCGCATTTTCTATGCAATATTCAAATGCGCATTACAACACTGGCCGGGGGACTTTCCAGACTGCTTATAACACAGTTTATAATTAATGAAGTTGATTTATGAATGCCCCCGTAATATCAATATCAAATTAAGACAGACACTAGGGGTGGTCACTGCAAGAGATTTGTTACGTCCCTAGTGGTTCTTTTACGTCCCACAGAATCACAAGGGATCGTGTTTTTAATCTCTTAAGAATCTTGTGTACAGATTTCTAACAAAGGGTTTCTGCTATCCATCAGCAACTGTTGCCAACAATTTGCAGTTTGCAAATTTCTTACATCAGTCTTTATTTTTTGTTTATTTTTAGTAAGAAACTATTGGCCATGTTAAACTTATAAAATTATTATATTTATTGTTTGCAGCAAATGGTGACTGAAGAAAATAAGGAATCCATGACAGAGAAAATGTGAGTTAAATATAAAAAGGAGTTTTTATTTTATGGGTAGTTTTCAAGGGTAAGACAAAGTAATTTGATAAAATGAAAGGGTAGTTTTCAAGGGTAAGACAAAGTAATTTGATAAATTGAAAGGCAGAGTTGATCAGTTTAACAGTGAAGCATTGGTTATTTAATATTGATGATGAATCAAAGTTGTCTTACACTGTAATTGCCCATAGTGATTAGTACAGAACGAACAAAAGTTATAGACAAGTGTAACTGAAGCTGAACATAAATGGATTGACAGAGGTGTAAATTCTTTAATCATGTAAGATCTTCAGTTGTGATATACTTAACATTTTGCCAACAGTGCATTGTATACTCTGAGAGGGCACTGGTATGACATCTATGAGGTTTTATCCTGATTGCTAAAATTTCTGATAGAAAATCAGTGGTTTCAATAAGCACCGATGTCCGATGAAAAGCATCGGCTACTTCGATCAGAGACGTCGGCTACTTTTGCCCTAAATTGAAGTAATTAAAGAACGATCCTTTATTTTTACTTTAATACCGTTGCCTACTCTACTCCAACTCGCTGCCTACTTCAAATTGTATTGAAACCCCTGGAAAATAATATTATTAACCAAACCTTGATATAATGAAGTGTTTGGTTGTTTTCCCACAAATTCATTTCTGTTTTTTTTTAATACTGAACCTGTTGTATCAGAGTTCTACTTGATAATTTTACACTGTAGGAATTTATTTTGTAGGTCAAAATGAAATTCCAGTCTAAATAATTTTAATCTAAAAAAGAAAAAAAAAAGAAAGAAAGAAGAAGAAGAATGAAGAATGAATTTCATTTTGACCTACAACATTTGACCGCCGACCGGTGAGCTCAGTGGTAGAGCACCGGACTACCGTGCGGGAGGTCGCGGGTTCAAACTCCGGCCGGACCAACACTCAGGGTCTTTAAAATAATTGAGGAGAAAGTGCTGCCTTTGTAATGACATCTACAAACGGTTAGACTTTCTAGTCTTCTTGGATAAGGACGATAAACCGTAGGCCCCGTCTCACAACTCTTCATAATTCTCTGATTCTGTGGGACGTAAAAGAACCACTATGGACGTAACAAAACTCTGGCAGTGACCACCCCTAGTGTCTGTCTTAATTTGATATTGATATTACGGGGGCACTCATACTCAACTTCATTAATTGTAAACTACGTTATAAGCAGTCTGGCAAAGTCCCCCGGTCAGTGTTGCAAAGCGCCTAGAACAGCTAGTGATATAGGCGCTATATAAATGGAGTTTATTATTTATTATTGTTATTATTATACCAGTTTAGGTATGTTTTAAGGACATTTATGACTTGTTAATAAATTATGCTGATTCCATGCCAGTTTCCATGCCTGTTGATGGTATCCTCTTGAATCACAGTGAAGGTAACTAAAAGATCTTTTGTTTGATCACAGCTCTGCACAAAAGGAGAGAGTGATGTCAATCTTTAAAAGGCAACTGGCTGTACCTCTTTTAGGTAACTAAAACAGGAACAGACTGTTATTGTGCTTTCCTGCAGCACTGGTACACCGTACTGTACTAAAAAGAAGGAAATACATAATGTGCACCCCTAGTCGATATATAGTACTTTTAACAATTGAAAGCTCTCTTGGGAAGGTAGACTGCGAGCAGTCCCTCTTTCTTCCCTTCGTCTATCTTGTGAGTGAGCGCGAGGCGCGAGCGAGCGAACGAGCTGAAATTGGGTTGAGCGGAAGTCAGCACAAGCGAGCGGAAAGAAAGAGGGACTGCAGCCTCAACCTTGTTCCCAGGGGATACTGTGGTGCTGCGTCGGTGGGGGAGTGAAACACGAAACTTTGGTTTATTAACGGAGTTGATAATGTAAATTGACCACCGTACAGGGATTCGATTAGCTGACGTTTCGAGCGTTAGCCCTTCGTCGGAGTGAATCGAGGAGTTGTGGGTTGTTTATGGTTTATATACAGAAAATGGAGCTACATACGCTTGTCGATCTCCGGCCTTTCCCTACATCAAGGTACCACGGAAAGCCGTAAAAATCTCGAGCAAAACTTGATCTTTCAAATCGGCACTCTTAATTCCCATGGTATCAACGAGCGCTTTTCATTCAATTAATTTATTCCCGTTTTTCACGTTACCTTGTTACCACCAATAGCGTAGGGACTGCTCGCAGGCTATTGGGAAGAAATTCTTGTTATTTTTCAGTTCATGCAGTTTGGCAGGAAATACATGTATTGTGTATGAATGTTAGTCTTCAATTTCTTGGTAGTTTCTTGAAAGACATAGCATTATTTCAAACAAGTGTAGTCTATAACTTAAATTAGAACTTGAGGTAATCCCATAATAATGTTAATATCATTCTGCAAAAACTGTTAAATATATTGAGGCCAGGTGGAAACAAACACTAAGACTATTAAGAATAATGAGTCCTTGCTTTATAGCCGCTAGTGCCCAATAAGAAACTTTGTAAAATACACTGAGGTATTTTCTAGCTTGCCTTAAATGTTCCGTTCTAAAACTGTAAATGTTTTTCGAGTAACAGGTAGAAATGCACAATTTCTGCATTAACATGACCCTGAATCATCACCTGTACTTGCAGGGAAGCTTGAATAATGTGGATTGTGGGTCAGCTGGTTTGGTTCTTATGTAGGTATGCAGGCGACTTTGAGGGAGTTTGAGGACTGGTTAGAAGACTCTGTACCTGATGCTGTAATGATAGCTTATGAGAAGGCATTAGCGAAGCTGGAAGAATGCCTTCCTTACGAGGACACACTGGTAAGACTCGTCAGTAAACAAGACAAGATGCTCTATGAGCGTTTACTCGGGATACCTTTGTGATACTTTCTGATTCTCGAAAACTATCCGGCATGTGGTTTGCTTTTGGGTTTGTACAGGCCTTTTTGTTCACGTACCAGCAAAGCGCGTTAAACTGTTTTGAAAGTTGCCATCCATATTCGTTGTCAGCTGTCATTGTTTACTTCTAAATTAAGTGGCAAAATCTGGAATTTACATTTTTCTCTCTGCTAAGCTTGAAAACATTCGCATAGACACTTCTCTTAACGTATTTGTTATTCAGAACTCGAAAACACAAGGTGAATCGTTTCTGTGTAGGTGACATGTTTCTCAGAAGCAATAGACCGATATCACATTTCTGATGAACAATAGATTTTGCCCGTCCAGACTCGTCATCAGGATGAGTTCTAGCTCCCATTGGATTAAGATCCTTTGTGTTTGCTCGTTTTGTGGACGAGGCTGGACGGGCAAATCTATTGTTCACAACAAGCGTGATATTAGTCTATTCAGATGTCACGCATTGTAATAAAAAAACCTCGAAATTCAAACTGCTCTATTTTCAAAACAAACCTAGCCTGTTCCAGGCGTTCAGATAGTAAGCGGAGCGCGAAAGTACCGGCCCCCTCCATTTTTCGCCGCTTTATTTTCGCCTCTCTCTGCCGCTGCTATCGCGCGCCGTTTACTATCTGAACACCTGGAACAGGCTAAAACAAAGCGTGTTCTTTGGCTGAAAACAGGCCAGCAACTATATGTACCGGTAGCTTAAAATGTCATTTACCTGATAAAGGTAAAAAATCGAATGTTTAATTTTAGTTTTTTCCTGATGCCACGTGAAAACCAAGAATTCGCAAACTTGTCTCTAAATATAGAACTGTCACAGCGATCGAGTTGTGATATCTTCCGGATCAAATTACACCAAAACAACTTTATGCAAATTTGCGATTTTTCTAAATATAGAACTGTCACAACGTTCTAATTGGAGTCGATATTCACAGCACGTGCGAGGCTTCCAACCTTGTCTTAAATTCGGCAAACCTTTTCACGCGGACAAACTCTACAGGATTAAAGTCTTCACAACTTTACAAAGATATTGCAACATCCTCAGTAATCAAGACAGTCCACCACAAAGGCTGAACAGAAAGAGATTTATGAGTCACGTAGCTCAAGGCTCTTGATGGTGCAATAATGTATCAGTCAATTCCAAAAGCGTCCTCCCCCCCCCGGCAAGCTCCGGGCATTTGACTTTTTTGAAAAGTTTTGATCAAATGCCCCTCTGTGTTTCCAGTTTAGGCGGTCAAATGCCCCACCGTCAGGGCCTCATAAAGGGCAAATCACTCGTTGCATGAAGCATTTTGGCACGCCTCCAAGCTCATAATAAATACTTTAATCAAAAATCGCTTACCTTTGCAAACCAAATCCGAAAAATTGTGCGCCAGAACTCTTTTCCGATCTCTTTTGTCGGCACTCGAAACTTATCAACCGTAAATTTAGAACCGTATATTTAGAAAACAAGGGAAAACCTACGCAGCATCTTGATGTGAAGGGAGCGAAGCGGCTCCCGTGGTGAATGAATATTAGAGACCTTAAGATTGAGGTTTTTCGGCGTTTCCCGCGAACGTCAAGAAGTCACGTGACCAATGCCTTGCCGTCAGGTTTGCGGTTTGAGAGGTTCACGTTTGTACGGCTAGACCACGCTCTAGAGGTAAGTGATTTACCGCAAGGTTTTTTTGCACCCTAAAACATCACAATCCCACGTTTGAGAGGAAATACTACTTTTTAGAACTCTTTCGCCTATTAATTGTCGAATTCTTTTTCATAGAAACGTTATTTTTAAGACGATTTCTCAGCTAAAATAGAAGTGAACGAATGACTGAAAACAAACATGGCGGCCGGCTATTTGTTACCCGCGAATCTTAAGTCCCGAATATGGGCAGACAGCTGACGTGAAACCGCTAACCGCAGACCGCGGTTTACCATTTGCGGTAAGGTGGCCAAACCTCGATCTTAAGCTCTCTAATTGCACACGAAAGACGCGTGAAACCCTTTTTGACTGATACACAATGATGCAATACTTTGGACTACGATGAATTGGCCAATGAAAACACCACCACGTGCCTTCTATTGTGCATTGCCCAATCAAAACACCGCCACGGAATTGTATTGTGCATTTTGCTGCACAGGAAAAAAAAAAAGACTGAAATCTGACGATTTATAACTCGGTATACTTACAGTATCCCGAGTAAATAGCTTGTACAGTTTACAAGTTGATCAGCTCATTGATTTAGGTCATTTCAAACAACTTGTAAGATGCTACAAATCATCACAGTTGCAAACAGCTTTAGCAGCCCCCCAAAATTCAGGTTTATATGGTATTCAAACTTATGACGTCTGTGATATGATTGCAGCACTGTATCAACTAAGCTAACAAGCCAACTGGTAGCGGGTCATTCCGTTGGTTTGTAATAAACCCATGAGTGATGGGTTTTGGCAGAAAACCATGCAAGCCTGAATTTTTCTCAGGCTTTATTGTTGCACTAATAAGATGTAATATTGTCTGTCTCGCTACACAAGTCACGTGTATGCAGTCACTTGATACAAAAATTACAAAAATATATCTCTAATACAGTACATGGGAAGACAAATGATAATAGATTTTATTACACTTCTCCTGCCTCAATGTGTACAGGCTTCAGCACAGCCACCAAAAACTACTGAATACAAATCATACCTGGAATATGAACTGAAGAAAGGAGATGCAGCCAGGATCCAGTGTGTGTATGAAAGAGCTATGAAGGAGAATTGCCTTGTGGGGGACATGTGGACTGAGTATACTTCCTACCTGGTGAGTAGATACAACTGACCACTGCTGGGAACATGTTAACAGGTAGCCATTGTTTTGCATCAAATGTTGCATATTGCACGATGTGGGAAAAAGGAGATTCCATGTAATACCCACAATAGCACAGATGACGTGTCTACCTGAATACAGTGGAACCCAAAGGACACCAAAGGGACATGCCGAAGTGTCCACATTATGAGGGCGTCCCTATATAGGTGGGCTAATTTAAGAGAAAATATATGACCTGTTTAGTTGTCGGGACATTTAGAAAACTGTCCGTTTTAAGTGGGTATTCTGTTTTAAGTGGATATCCGTAGAGCAGGGTAGCACTGTAATGGATGTTAAACTGAGGCTTATCTTATTGCGATGCCTTTGAGGCTTTCGTGTTTTCCTGTCCCAAGTCCTTTCAACTCCTTGTAGGAGCATAGGGCCAACTGCATATGACTTGGCTTACAGCAACCAGCTGAGGGTTTTGTGGGACAGGTGGTGAGCCCACCACCCAGCCTCCTCCCACCCATAGATGTACAGTAGGACAAACCACAGCATCAAGAACTATGTTACCTACTCAGGGGTTTCAATAAAATTTGAAGTAGGCAGCGAGTTGGAGTAGAGTAGGCGATGGTATTAAAGAAAAAATAAAGAACTGTTCTTTCATTACTTCAGTTTAGGGAAAAAGTAGCCGACGTCTCTGATCGAAGTAGCCAACGCTTTTCGTTGAACGTCGGTGCTTATTGAAACCACTGCATACTCTTTCCAATTTGTTTGTGGATTGTGGTCCAGTCTTTGGTTTGAACCAACTAAGCCAACTGTGCAGCAGTTAACATTTGAAGGGCTGAGGGCATAAACTGCCTATGTGTAGTTTTAGGTGTTTTTTTTGCATACGTTATTTCTCGAAAACAAAAAAGAAATCGGTGAAAAAAAATACGGGACAATGTTTTTGAATCAAAATGCAGTTCACATGCAAAAATTTGGACAAATACAAGCGAACTAAAAAAACGGCCGAAAATTACACATAGGCAGTTTATGCCCTCAGCCCTTCATATGTCTGCCTTATTAACATGCATGAAGCAATGCCCAAGGGTATTCTTTATTTCTTTATTTGAAAACTTAGCGCCAAATGCTCGTAACTGAAGGGTAAAACTGAAACTGGACATGAAATGACTGACAGGTAGAAAGGATTGTTCCATAGTGTGACGTAGACTAAAAGTTTTGGCGGTTAAAACATTGGTACTTACGCAATGTGTTTGCCGAATCCGCGCTAGCTTGTTTGGTTTTAATCGAATTATGTCAATTTGCCTGTTCGCTCGGTGATCGAAGGACATCATGAAGTCTTGAGATCCACAAGTCTAACACGGCTGAAAGAAGCCAGTCGTGTTTTCTCTGCTTGCCAAACCATGAAGAGAGAGATGAATTTGACTCTCCGGTTTGGGAGTAGAGATTAAGAGCCGGGCAGAAAAAAAACTCTGAAAACATCTCTCGTCTCAAAAGCGGCTCGGGTTTGCTAGTCTTGGTCCATTTGTGAAAGGTTACCGTGCTAGAATTTGCGAAAAGGAGAGGTGTTTTTGGAGTTAGGGGCAAAAAAACTGGCTGATGTTTGCAGTGTGTCTTTCGCTCGCGGAGGGCATAACATTCCCACAATTCATTGCGGCTGAAGTGGGCGCTGTCTCGCGGGCCATCGAAGCCGTGAAACAGTTCGTCAAAATTCGGAAACATTACGGAGAATTCATCCGAGAGAGGGAAGTCAGCATGACGAGAAGTCCGTCCGTTTTCGATGACTATCTTGAAAACAATCCAGGGAAAAGTTGCATGGGCACGCGTGGAAAATATTACTCGTGGTCGGTCGTCGAGTTGTTATGTAAACACAGGGAGACATGCTGCCGAATTTCAACATATAAATAAGTTTTGCGTCGATCAACTCGGTTATTTTGATTTTATGGAGGCTTGTAAACATCAGCAAAACGTATTTTCAAGCGAGATAAACACCAGCAAAAACGTATTTGCACGCGAGACATTTTTAACAAGTCGTTGTGTCACGCATCAGACGATACGGATGAAATTTCACATCTTATGCAAATATTTACGTCTTGAAGCCAACAAAACTAGTTAAGCATTTTGTTCCAGTTTTTTCACTGTCGTCATTTACGTTGATTTGTGATACGAATTTCATTCCACTGGTTCCATTCGACGACGAAAATGAACCCTTCAAAATCGTTTCAATAATGACCAAAGCACGCGAAGCGCCAGTCAAATCTCTGTTTCGAAGCGGAAACCGACGGGAAACAGCTTACTCTCATAACTCTTAATTTTGCCCTTGAACATCGTTAACTCAAATTTTCGGTGTTGCTCACGAACAGAAGTTGTTGGTAGTAGCCAAAAGCTATCTTCAAATAAAAACAACCTTCTTTAATATTTTTTCTATTTCTCAGCCGACAGCAAGCTTTTTAAGCACTGAGTTAGAATCAAATCCGATCCTGCTGTATGCCGTTTTCAACCAAAACACCCTCTTCAACACTTTACTTACATCGGCCAAAGCCTTCCCGAAAGAATTAAGAATCAACCAAGAAACCTGTGCGCTCTTTTCATTTCGGAGGAACCAAGAAACCAAGAAACCTGTGCGAGACTCAAAATACGCCGCTTACTTTAACGTTAACGTTTGCAATGCCCTAGGCCGAACCCTATCCCTAGCTCTAACCCTAACCCTAACCCTAACTGTAACCCTAGCCCTAATTTTAACCCTAACTCTAAACTTAACAATGACCCTAAATCTTTTGAGTGCTGTTTTCAAGTCGGACAAAATCTACGCGCGCTGGCTTAAGGTTAACCAAGGTTGCTGTGTGCTGTTTTTAAGTCAACCCAGAATGTTGCGCACTGTTTTCCAGCTAAGGAAGCTTCTTGAGCACTATCAGTAAGCAAAACACTGGTAACAAGTGCTGCATTTAAAAAAGTCGACCATTTCCAAGTCGGATGGGCATCTTGTGGGCTGTTTATGAGTCAAAAAGGCACACTGCGCATAAAGAATACCCTTGGGCATTACTTCATGCATGTTAATAAGGCAGACATACTGCCTATGTGTAGTTTTAGGTGTTTTTTTTGCATACGTTATTTCTCGAAAACAAAAAAGAAATCGGTGAAAAAAAATACGGGACAATGTTTTTGAATCAAAATGCAGTTCACATGCAAAAATTTGGACAAATACAAGCGAACTAAAAAAACGGCCGAAAATTACACATAGGCAGTTTATGCCCTCAGCCCTTCATTTGTTTTGCTGTGATTGAAATTAGTCGGAGCTAGTTTTTTTTTATGTTTTCCTTTTCATCCAGTTTTAATTCTGTTTCTCTAGGACTCTAGACTGAAGATTCCCTCAGTTGTAATCCCAGTCCATGAACGCGCTGTCAGGAACTGCCCCTGGGTGTCCCTTCTTTGGCAGAACTACATGAGAGCACTGGTATGGTAAATCTAGGAAGTTACAACACTGTCCACCTTGCCCTTCTGGGACATCTTTCCATCCACCCTCCTTTCCTCCTCCCTTTGTGCTTTCGCCTATCCCTGGCTCCCTCCTTCGCTTCCTGCCTTCCTTCCCTCCCTCCATTCCTCCCTCCATTTCTTCCTTCCTCCCTCCCTGCTTTCTCACTCCATTCATTCCTCCCTCACTCCCTCCCTCCATTCCTCCCTCCATTCCTTCCTCCCTCCCTCCATTCCTCCCTCCGTTCCTTTCTTCCTCCATTCCTTCCTCCCTCCTTCTGCCCTCCCTCCCTCCATTCGTTCCTCCCTTCTTCCTCCCTCCCTCCTTCCTCCATTCCTCCCTCCCTCCTCCCTTCCTCCTTCCATTCCTCCCTCCGTTCCTTTCTTCCTCCCTCCTTTCTCCCTCCATTCCTTCCTCCCTCCTTCTGCCCTCCCTCCCTCCCTCCATTCCTTCCTCCCTTCTTCCTCCCTCCCTCCCTCCTTCCTCCATTCCTCCCTCCCTCCTCCCTTCCTCCTTCCATTCCTCCCTCCATTCCTTCCTTCCTCTCTCTTTCCTCCCTCCCTCCATTACTTCCTTTCTCCTTCCTCCCTCCCTCCATTCCTTCCTTCCTCCTTCCTCCCTCCCTCTCTCCTCCCTCCCTCCTTCCTTCCTTCCTTCCTTCCTCCATTCCTCCCTCCCTCCTCCCTTCCTCCTTCCATTCCTCCCTCCATTCCGTCCTTCCTCTCTCCTCCCTCCCTCCCTCCATTCTTTCCTTCCTCTCTTCTCCCTCCCTCCATTCCTTCCTTCCTCTTTCCTCCCTCCCTGCCTTCCTTCCTCTCTCCTCCCTCCCTGCCTCCCTTCCTCCCTTTTTTCATTCCTTCCTTCCCATCTTTAATTAAGTCTTTTTAAAGATAATCATCCAATCCCTTTTAAATTTGCTGGAATATAACATTGGAATTAATGTTGACTTAATATTCTATGTAAGCATTGTATTTTATGTTGTTAATATTCTTTTCCCTCCATTCCTTTTATGGAATGTTGTTAATATTCTTTCTTCTTTTCTTATTTTACTGTCTTCAATTAAGGAACGCACCCAACAAGATAATAACAAAGTCAAAGGTATGAAATATCCATAGCATTATTATAGAGAAATATTTAATGAGTGAGACTTTAATGACATTTCAACTCTGTTACTATACAAAGAGATCAAAGAGTGTTATTTACAAAATCTGCCATCCAAAGAAGGCAGATACTGTTTGTTTGCTGGAGCCATGCTGGAAACAACAGCTAGTCAAAAGATATTGACTGAGCACTTTGATTATTTTTTTAAAAAGATTGACTAAATTTTGTTTGCTAGACACAGAGTCTATGCAGAAATCTTACTTTAAAGTACTTTAAGGTGATTCCCTACAATTGCATGGCGCATCCTTACTGCGCATAATTTATGGCGTCATTAGAAACATGGCGTATTTGCCTTGACATTGACTGTTTGCCAGCTGAAATTTCCCGTTGCGGTCCTGTTGCAAAGAAACGAGCACAGTGACCCCCATTTTTTATTTCATAATTTCAATAAGAACAGTATCCTCTATAACTGAGAAAAAAATTAGCAGAAATCTATCGCTACTTTTTTGGCAAATGAAATAAATTATACAGAGGGAGACATGACGGGCCCAACATCGCATGTCCAAATTATGTTTCTTTTATAGGATAAAAAATGCAGGGTACATTTTTTTCTGGGACATAGGTGAATAAACAATCAATGAAATTATAACTCTGTGTGATGTAACACGCTGCATTGAAAAATAATCGAGCTTATTTGTTGCGCACGGCAATTACCAAAAGTCACCTAAAAAAAACGTATTTGTCAGCATTGTGGCGTGAAAACAAACATGGTGACCCTCTTTTTTATTACGTTTTTATTATCTCCTATTCCTGTAACAACAGCATACCAAGTTTCATCGGAAATCTATGGCGGCTTCTTTTACTAGGGAATCACCTTAAACTACTTTAAAGTTCTGAAAGTAATGACCTCCAGAAAGTAGCAACCCTCCGAAAGTAGGTATTAGCAAATCCCAAAAGTAATGACCCCCTCCCGAAAATAATGACCCTCTGAAAGTAGCAACCTGATAAGTGAGGAAAGATTTCAAGGAAAGCCTGCACAAATAACTCCAACAGCTCACAATAGACTAAAATCACGCTTGTTTTGAACAATAGATTTGCCCTTCCAGCCTCGTCCACAAAACAAGCAACCACAAAGGATCTTAATCCAATGGGAGCTAGAACTCATCCTGATGTCTGGACGGGCAAAATCTATTGTTCATCAGAAATGTGATATCGGTCCATAATATTACCGGCATTAATGGGAACTGACTATTGCTAATGTAGATTATTCAAAGGCTGATTGTTTCGAATTGTTATTCAAAACAATAACAAGTAACAAGTTTCTCCAAATAAAAAGTGCATATGAATGGCCCATGTACGATACACATTTAAGCTACCTGAAAGTGGCAACCCCTGAAAGTAACGATAGGAAAAGGCTGCTAAATCCAAAAGTAACAAGGGTCGTTTCTTTCAGAACTTTATGGTAGTTACCTGTTTTCATTTGCTATGAGAGCATTCAAAATTCAAAGTTGTACCTCACTAGAACCTGCACCGAGGTTGTGAATTTCTGCGCATACTTGTTTCAGAAACTCTGGACACAGCCCTTGGGTGTGGTTTTTCTACCAGTGATGATTACTTACAGTTATGGCACTGTTACTGTGATTACATGAGAAGAGCAGTTAATGACTGGAGTGAAGGTAGATGCAACAGTAGTGAATACTATCTATAAACCTTATTTTTTGGTTATTTAGTCCAATCTTTTCTTCGCTGCTCGCCTTTTATTTCTCTTACTTCCCTCCTCTCCTCTCCCTTACTCTTATCTCCTCTTCTTTTTCCCACTCTTAGCCCATCTTCTCTCTTTTCCACTCCTTTCCTCTCCCCTCTCCTCTACTATTTTACCCCTCCACTATTCTTTACTCCTCTCCTCCTTCCTCCCCTCCCCTCCCTCCCCTCTCCTCTCCTCTCACTTGCTCTCCTCCCTCCCATCTCCTCCCTTATCCCTCCTCTCCTCCACCCTCACCTCAACTCCTCTCCTCTCCTCTCCCCTCCCATCCCCACCCCTTTTCCTTCCCTTCTTTACCCTCCCCTCCCTCCCCTCTCCTCTCCTCTCCTCTCACTTGCTCTCTTCCCCTCCCATCTCCTCCCTTATCCCCTCCTCTCCTCCACCCTCACCTCAACTCCTCTCCTCTCCTCTCCCCTCCCATCCCACCCCCTTTTCCTTCCCTTCTTTACCCTCCCTCCCCTCCCCTCCCTCCCCTCTCCTCCTCTCACTTGCTCTCTTCCCCTCCCATCTCCTCCCTTATCCCCTCCTCTCCTCCACCCTCACCTCAACTCCTCTCCTCTCCTCTCCCCTCCCATCCCCACCCCTTTTCCTTCCCTTCTCTACCCTCCCCTCTCCTCCCCCTCCTCTCCTCTCCTCTCCTCCCCTCCCTTCCCCTTCACTTACCTCTCTTCTCCTCCCTCCCCTCCTGTTCTCTTTCCTCTCCTCTCCTCCCTTCCCCTTCCCTTCTCTTTCCTCCCCTCTCCTCCCCTCCCCTCCCATTTAGACACACTCTGTCTCCATGACATCAATTAATACTTCTTTTTAGCTTTTGTATGCTTGTTATTCATGTCATTTTTATTCAGTATTGCTTATGATATTTTGTTGCATGCACAGCTTTCTTGGAAACCAATTCCATGTAATTGAAGAAACTGTCTGTCTGTCTGTTCTCTGTCCTCCCCTCCTTTCCCGTAGTCTCCCCTCTCCTCTCCTCCCTTGCCCTTCCCTTTCCTCCCTCCCCTCCCTCCCTTTCTCTTCCCTCTCCTCTCCTCTTCTCTCCTTCCCTCCCTTTCTCTTCCCTCTCCTCCCTCCCCTCCCTTTCTCTTCCCTCTCCTCTCCTCTCCTCCCCTCCCCTCCCTTTCTCTTCCCTCTCCTCTCCTCTTCTCTCCTTCCCTCCCTTTCTCTTCCCTCTCCTCCCCTCCCCTCCCTTTCTCTTCCCTCTCCTCTCCTCTCCTCCCCTCCCCTCCCTTTCTCTTCCCTCTCCTCTCCTCTCCTCCCCTCCCCTCCCTTTCTCTTCCCTCTCCTCCCCTCCCCTCCCTTTCTCTTCCCTCTCCTCTCCTCTCCTCCCCTCCCCTCCCCTCACTTTCTCTTCCCTCTCCTCCCTCCCCTCCCCTCCCTTTCTCTTCCCTCTCCCCTCCCCTCCCTTTCTCTTCCCTCTCCTCTCCTCTCCTCCCTTCCCCTCCCTTTCTCTTCCCTCTCCTCCCCTCCCCTCCCCTCACTTTCTCTTCCCTCTCCTCCCCTCCCCTCCCCTCCCTTTCTCTTCCCTCTTCTCCCTCCCCTCCCTTTCTCTTCCCTCTCCTCTCCTCTCCTCCCTTCCCCTCCCTTTCTCTTCCCTCTCCTCCCTCCCCTCCCTTTCTCTTCCCTCTCCTCTCCTCTCCTCCCCTCCCTTTCTCTTCCCTCTCCTCCCCTCCCCTCCCTTTCTCTTCCCTCTCCTCTCCTCTCCTCCCCTCCCTTTCTCTTCCCTCTCCTCCCCTCCCCTCCCTTTCTCTTCCCTCTCCTCTCCTCCCCTCCCCTCCCTTTCTCTTCCCTCTCCTCCCCTCCCTCCCTTTCTCTTCCCTCTCCTCTCCTCCCCTCCCCTCCCTTTCTCTTCCCTCTCCTCCCCTCCCCTCCCTTTCTCTTCCCTCTCCTCTCCTCTCCTCCCCTCCCTTCCCCTCTACTCTCCTCCATTCTCTCCTCCTCTCCTCCCTTCTCACCCCACCTCTCTCCTCTCCTCCCTCTTCCTCTTCTTTTCTTTTTTTTTCTTGCGTCCATTTTAAATTTAATTTGTTTGAATGGTAAACATGTTTTGTTATGACAATTAGAACATAAAAGTGTGTGGATAACAATCATTATTGGCAAAATAAATAAAAAATTGAATAGCTTATTGGTGACATGACTGGTTATTGGTGACATTTGTTCATTCTCACAGATGGTCAGCAGGTGAAGGAACTCAGGGAGACTTTTAAAATAGCAACGGAATATTTGCAGAACTGTAAGTCAGTAAGTCAGTCAGATCAACAGTCCAGTATCAACTAAGCTAACCTGGCAGCAGTCTAAAAGTACATGCCTAAATACCTCTTAAATATCACAATGTCAAAAGGTAGCGGCTGTAAATCAGTAGAGTATATGTACATTCTCACGATTCAGGGAGGCCCTTGCTTGTGAAGAGATTTGCACTCTTGAACTGCATATTCAAATTTGTTCCAGTTCAATTCAGCGTATGCGAATACTGTGTGTCCTATTCTTTTTTAGTACTTTGTAAATACAGAGAGTACTTTTCCAGGCTTCTTTTGCAACTGTAGTTACGTTGCATACCTAACTTGCATGATTTGTACATATTTTCTTTGCAGTTCAACATACTCACTCT
>JAEMWC010000702.1:407500-472864 GCA_016490735.1 Pachyseris speciosa
CTGGAGATTTCTCCACTGAAACCCTACATTCATAACCTCCTGTAAGCAGACACCAACAAACCACAATCCTGGAGATTTCTCCACTGAAACCCTACATTCATAACCTCCTGTAAGCAGACACCAACAAACCACAATCCTGGAGATTTCTCCACTGAAACACTACATTCATAACCTCCTGTAAGCAGACACCAACAAACCACGGTCCTGGAGATTTCCCCACTGAAACCCTGCATTTATAACCTGTTGTAAGCAGACACCAACAAACCACAATCCTGGAGATTTCTCCACTGAAACACTACATTCATAACCTCCTGTAAGCAGACACCAACAAACCACAATCCTGGAGATTTCTCCACTGAAACACTACATTCATAACCTCCTGTAAGCAGACACCAACAAACCACAATCCTGGAGATTTCTCCACTGAAACACTTCATTCATAACCTCCTGTAAGCAGACACCAACAAACCACAATCCTGGAGATTTCTCCACTGAAACACTACATTCATAACCTCCTGTAAGCAGACACCAACAAACCACAATCCTGGAGACCCTACATTCATAACCTCCTGTAAGCAGACACCAACAAACCACAATCCTGGAGATTTCTCCACTGAAACACTACATTCATAACTTCCTGTAAGCAGACACCAACAAACCACGGTCCTGGAGATTTCCCCACTGAAACCCTACATTCATAACCTGCTTTAAGCAGACACCAACAAACCACAGTCTTGGAGATTTCCCCAGTGAAACCCTACATTCATAACCTGCTGTAAGCAGACACCAACAAACCACAATCCTGGAGATTTCTCCACTGAAACCCTACATTCATAACCTCCTGTAAGCAGACACCAACAAACCACAATCCTGGAGATTTCTCCACTGAAACCCTACATTCATAACCTCCTGTAAGCAGACACCAACAAACAACAATCCTGGAGATTTCTCCACTGAAACCCTACATTCATAACCTGTAAGCAGACACCAACAAACCACAATCCTGGAGATTTCTCCACTGAAACCCTACATTCATAACCTTCTGTAAGCAGACACCAACAAACCACAATCCTGGAGATTTCTCCACTGAAACCCTACATTCATAACCTCCTGTAAGCAGACACCAACAAACCACAATCCTGGAGATTTCTCCACTGAAACCCTACATTCATAACCTCCTGTAAGCAGACACCAATAAACCACAATCCTGGAGATTTCTCCACTGAAACCCTACATTCATAACCTCCTGTAAGCAGACACCAACAAACCACGGTCCTGGAGATTTCCCCACTGAAACCCTGCATTTATAACCTGTTGTAAGCAGACACCAACAAACCACAATCCTGGAGATTTCTCCACTGAAACACTACATTCATAACCTCCTGTAAGCAGACACCAACAAACCACAATCCTGGAGATTTCTCCACTGAAACACTACATTCATAACCTCCTGTAAGCAGACACCAACAAACCACAATCCTGGAGATTTCTCCACTGAAACACTTCATTCATAACCTCCTGTAAGCAGACACCAACAAACCACAATCCTGGAGATTTCTCCACTGAAACCCTACATTCATAACCTGCTTTAAGCAGACACCAACAAACCACAGTCTTGGAGATTTCCCCAGTGAAACCCTACATTCATAACCTGCTGTAAGCAGACACCAACAAACCACGGTCTTGGAGATTTCCCCAGTGAAACCCTACATTCATACCCTGCTGTAAGCAGACACCAACAAACCACGGTCCTGGAGATTTCTCTTCTGAAACCCCACATTCATAACCTGCTGTAAAGGGGACACCTCCCATAAGCATACACCTATGCTCGTCCCAAGGGTACCCTCTTATTGGAGGTTTGACTGTAAAAGAATACGGTTTCAAGTGTGCTTTTTTGTCTTTAGGTACGTTGGAAGATTGGGATGCTGCATTTTCAAGATGCCGTGTGCAGCTTTTAAGAGTGAACGAGCGAAGACAGAAGGTGAGGTCATCTAACTGCTCTGGACCTAGCAGAAGCCAAGTAGGCAAGTTTGCGTTTAAACTCTGAAATCGATTGCGCGGGTTTTGCCTCATAAGCAAGATTGTTCCAGGGCATTGCACGACTACACTTAAAACTACGCCTGAGAAAGTTTGTTTTCTCTCTTGGAAGTCTGTCTGTTTTTTCTGTGAGACAGTCAGACAGTCATTTATTCCTTTACGTGTTTGCTTGTTTATTTATTTAAATGTTTATTTACCTGACTTTTTAAGGCTGCAGAAAAGGAAATGGTTCGTGCAAAAGCTGAGGAGGAAGTCCAGGAGAAAAGGAAAATTGCAAATGCAGAGAGAAAAGCTGCCAAGAAAATAGAACAGAAAAAAGCCAAAATGGAAGTCAGGAAAAGAAAGGTAAGCTTTTTTATGTCCGAGAGTTAGTGAGGTCGTAAAGTTTGAACACTGTGAAGAAATGAAAGATGTCATTTTTACTTGGGCCCGGGTAAGGCTTCGAGTCTTGGAATGGGCTCTGTTTATTTTTTCGCCTTTGGTGCGGGAGAGGCAGAGTTCGAATCCTCGCTGGGGCACCTATCATAGTCTATTTTTTTTTTCTTTCCCTTTTCTCTTTTCTTGATGTTATTTTTTTCTTTGGTACAAGTATCAAGTTATTATCAGTGCTTTAGCTTGCGATTTTGCAGTTATATTGATAGGGATTTTGTGGATATTCACTACGAACAAACACAGACTCTAACATTATTATAAGCACAATGCGCCCGATGTAACAAGGACAGACTTTTCTCTTTTCTTTGTTTAGCGCTGAATGAGGGTACACTTTTTTTCAGGCCCGAGTTCAGGCTAATTTTTAACCTCTTGTTTCTACTGGTGACAATCATACACTGTTAAGTAAATCCGAGAATTCTTTCCCCAAGTATGCGTGTCACCACCCCCCCAAAAAGAAAGGAAACACACACATCTTTCATTTTTGATCTGTTAAGGAAAGAAAGTTCATTGAACCTCTGCCACGTAACAATATGTCGGTCATGAGGTTGAGAGCTATTGCCGAGAGTTAACTTTCATGAGAGTTGCGCAAGAGTATTGTTCAACGTTTAGCCCTTAGGCCAAACGAACACGAGAGTTTACAAACAAGAGTTCCGCAGGGGTTTAGTTCAGTTCAGTTCATTTATTTAGCCAATTAAATACAGCCAGGAGCCGACAGTCAGAAGCGACTCCTGATACAGTAATAGTAAACTGGCAAGGGAGCCCAGGAGAAACCAAGAGGTTTATAAAACCTGGGCTCCCTAGTCACAAAGGATATAAGAAGAATAAATTACCTGGAGTGATACACAAATGGTAAACTCAGTATATTAAGACTAAAATTACTTTAAAAAAATGATAATTATTAAATCAATAACAAGAGTTGACGCGTTAGGTGACTGCGTGCCAAATTAACGTGCTCTCTTATTTACTGTAAACAAACAGCAATTTTATACGCACGCTGCGTGTTTGTTGTTCGCGTGCATGTTTCAAGAAGAGTTGTCTTTTCCATCAGGCTTCTGATCAAAATATGGCTGGAGACAAGAGACACAAAGCTGAACAAAATGAAAAAGACACTGAAGAACCACCCGCCAAAAAACCTCACGGTACGGTGTCATTTGTCTTATAACTTAAAAAAAAAAGCTCTCGGTTCCGCAAAAACGCGAAACGGCAAACGAAAGAAAGATGGCTATACCAGTTCATAGTTGTATTAGAGTCATGAGGCTGATTTCCCTCCTTCGCTCCTTCGATTCCTGTTAAACATTTTGACAAATTTACTATCATGTGCGCGTTCTCCAGAAAACCATGCATCTGCTTATATTCACTTTGAAGATTTGAAGAGAACGGCAGATAAATGTACTTTAATGCCGCGGTATAACCGACCCACAGCAGAGCGACTGTTTTTAGCCGATTATCTTGTGGTATTCTCGTTGCCGTTGCCGTCGTTGTTTCGTAAACGCTCTGGTGTTTACGGTTCCGCAATAGTTATGGATGAGTTAGATTCCTCACACACCAACACCACTATACGAATTGTTACTGCGTTGTTAAATTTACTGACTAAAAGGCTTAATCTGATTTCAGCTGACAAAGAAAGAAATGTGCCTTCAACAAATGAAGCGGCATCAACTGAGCAGACAGCAGCTACAACGAAGCCCTCTCATGACAGGTAAGCTATAGACTAAACGAAGTCGGACAAAGGTCGTTGGTCTCGTCCCGTAGGTCCCGGCTCACAACACTTGCTCCTAATGATCTGTGGGAAGATTAAAACCCACAAACTGTTGTCAAAGAGTAGGGAACGTTCTTCCCGGTGGTGTCGTCTGGTGTGGTCTTTCATATATCATGTCATATGTGTTGAGACTGGAAGTAGTCTCTAATATCGTCGATGTATTGTGAGGCGGCGGGAGAAAGACACAACGCGCGCACGAAATTGCGAGGAGACACGACGCGGGGGGGGGGGGGGTGGGGGTGGGGGAACGCCGAAAATTTGGCCTCCCCTCGCGTTGCGTCTCCTCGCAATTTTCGCGCGCGCCTATATTTCTTGCCACCCTGCAATCCATTGCGAAATTAGAGACTACTCGCAGTCTAATGTTGATCTGCACATGTAAAGCGCATTTGATCATTATGTTATGGAAAATGCGCTATAGAAATTCATAAATTGGCCATTTGTTAAAAGTAAACTTTTGACCCTGTGTTGGAACTAGGGAGATCTAGGCAAATTGATCGTTTTTTGTAGGGGGCCGGGGGTGGGGCACTAACGCTGCTTGCTATTGATTAGTAGGTTGGAATTCCCTTTTTTTGGTGGCTACAACTTGTCCCCCTTTTGTGCACTCTGAAATATTCTTTGGACTTATATTTGGGGGAGGGCGCATCCCACAGAATGAAAGAAATGTTTTTAATTCTACGGGAGCAAAAGGTGGCGTTCGTTGTTTGCGATTAGTGAATTTCAATCTAAGAATCTAAGTTCGTATGGCTCTTATTATTTTAACGATTTGTTCGCGTCCGTGTGAAACAACAACAACTTTATTAGTCAAAAAAGAGATCACAAACAGTTTCATACATGCCTACATTTAGCAAGTGAAGCTAGTTGAGGCAGGCAGTGTGGCATGTGGGGAAACTAAGTGTGATCTGTTAATTTAAACTTTAAAGGTCATGTTTTCATGAACGTCGCAGTAACTCAAGGCACCTAACTGTCATTTGTCATTTCTGTTTTGTAGCTCGAAAGATCCAAACACTGTCTTTGTTAGTAACCTGTTGTTTTCAATCGATGAAGAACGTCTAAAGGAGATCTTCTTACCGGTAAGGCTAACCTGCTATAGAATGACGTAATCACGGTATATTCTGTGGTCTCGATATTGAATCGCCTGTGGATCGTTGTCCGAACATTCTCAGTGACTGAGTGCAGCAGTGCTACACTCAGGCACTGAACAAATTCACAGTTAAAATCTATAAAATTACCATCAATAGAGTTCTTCTATTCTGCCAACACATTCGCCTCTCACCACTCCTGGCTGCTTGGGGCATTCGGTGGCCGTGTTTGTTGGGTTTGATTATAACCTTTTGTGTATGAAATCGGTAGTAGTTGGAGGTGTAAACGAACTTGATACACTCCTACAAAGTGAGGCTCTTCAGTTCGATTCGTTTCCAAATTTGCCCGCAGGTATACATTTTTTGTGTATAGAGGTCCCCATGGGCGTTGACTGGTTTCAATGGGTTGCCATAGGAAAAACTGATTGTTTTGTTTTCACTGTCAGGGACAACGGATGGTTGTTTAAGGATTTTTCTCGTATGGTCAGTGATAACTGGTCTGTGGTCCGTACAAAACGTCAAGGTTTTTTCTGTACCGATGAGTGACACCTTGTTAGAGACTGTATCTCTTTGTTTCAACTTCAATTGATGTTAACGCATTACTGTGGAAACATAAGAGTCGTTTAAAATCCTGCTCATAAACTTAATATTGTGTCTTTGTTAACTGCAGCTTGGTGAAATAACTGAAGTTCGGCTGGTGAAAAACCAGATGGGAAAATCAAAAGGATTTGCTTATGTTGAGTTCAAGAACGAGGTAAGAGAGAAGCAATGTTATCGTGTATCTATCCTTCCTCTCCCCTGAAACCCTTTGAAACCCTTCGTGCATCATGGCAAGTTCTCTCTTCACTTCTTCATAGTCACTGCTGCGCGGGCTAAACGGGAAGAGGGAGGGCAAGCACTTACGTGGACTTCTACCACCCCTTTTCCTTCCGACTTCTTTCCGTTGTTCTCGCCTACCGACAGACGGATGGATGGACGGACTAACTCGGTCGTTCCATCGGTCCATCGGTTGATTGTTTGGCTGATCTACTGACTGACTAACTAGCTAGCTAGCTGTCTGGCTGGCTGGCTGGCTGGCTGGCTGGCTGACTGGCTGGCTGGCTGACTGAATGGCTGGCTGACTGGCTGGCTGACTGACTGACTGACTGGCTGGCTGGCTGGCTGGCTGGCTGGCTGACTGACTGACTGACTGGCTGACGGACGGACGGACGGATGGACGGACGGACTTGTTGATTGATTGAATGAATAAATGATTTATTGATTGATTTTAGTCTTCAGTTCAAGACGCTTTGTCCATGGACCGGACCAAGGTGGATGGAAGACCAATGTTCATATCCCAATCCGTGGATAAATCTAAAAACCCAACACAATTTAAGGTTAGTCGCAGGTGCCTTCTTCCTCGTGAATACAGCTTCTGACAATTGGACTGATCTTAGACACTGACGGCTGACACTCACAAAAATGTCTTGTAATTGCTAGTCTCGTTACTGGCAGCTCTTTCGAAGTCCTTCAGCGTGCTTGGTCGCCAATTAGCGCTTTACGCTTCCTTCGCGCTTTTAGCACGCTTTTGAGGTCGATGAGCGCTGACATAAGCGCTTGCTATAACTAAAATCTTGGACAAAACCGTTAAGAAAATTGAGCTTTGAAGCGTTATGAGGTGCAAGCAATAATCAACAGAGTGTGAAAAACCCCTAACCCCGTCCCCCGCCCGTTTTCCCAAATCAATGTTGTTTGTGCCTCCTGAACGTTTCCTGAGAACTAAGAACAAGGGAGAAAGAAACTTCCCGTTCCCCCACCCTCCCATTTTTACCACCAACGTTTGTACTCCCCCCCCCCCCAACACCCCGTTTACATCTGCTATTTCAGCTGTTTCATGTTGGTCAGTGACGGTTGACAGTCTTTTGAGGCTCATGGGCATGAACTGTTTGTTGTTTCCGTGCCTGCTTTTTTTCTTGTAAATTCAATGGTGAATTATTAAATTAATTGTTTTTATTTTGTTAACAGTTCCCCACATCACTTGACAAGAAAACGGTGTTTGTCTCCAATCTCCCTTTCAATATCAAAGAGTCCGACTTGGAACCTTTGTTCAAAGAGGTAAGTTCCCAGGGCCGGATCCAGGGTTTTTGTTAGGGGAGGAGGTGGGAGGTTGGGGGTAGGGGGGGGAAGGACGGTGCACCGTTTTTTTACGTTAACACCAATAAACCACATAGTTTTTTTTCTTTTCTTTTTGCAGAATACTAGTTATATTTGAAAGCCGCAGGTCATCTCAGGGACGGGCGTGGGGGAGGGGGGCACGCACCCCTCACCCCTCCCTTAGATCTGCCACGCCCCTGGTTCCTTCGCTATCTCAATCTGCCCTCTCTTGAAGCGTGACCATTTAATTAATGCGCTTTCCTGTGGTGCTGTTTGTGATGCTGTGCAAGTGACTTCTAAGTTTTGAGTTTTTATGTGCAATCCTGAAGTGTAACATTTTAATTGAAAGCTAATGAGCACTACATTGATTTAGTGCAGTTAATTATGCTGTAGAAGATTCTTGGATGAAATCCTGAAGTGTGGCTACTCGTGTGAAAGCTACTGAGCAGTACTTTCCTGTGGTGTTGGATACAATGTTGTACAAGGTGTTTCTGACTTTTATGAGTCCTCGGATGGAATCCTGAATTGTGACCACTCAAGACCAATCAAAACTCGAGGCGTAACGTCGTTTATTGTATATTAGTATAAATCTACTAGCGTTCTATCACGAATGCCGCTCTCTGATTGGCTACGCTACTCGCTATCTATTCTGTGAAAGATAGTGAGTAGCGATTGTCAATAAAATGACGGCCGCTTCTTTGCGTTTTCGAAGTGTCTGCAAGGAGGATTTAGATAATTACTTGTTTAGTTTTGAACGACTAGTAGATTTATACTAAAACAATTAGATTATTCGCTCTCGATTTCTATGCGTGATAACTGATTCGGGCTGCGCCCTAATCAGGTATCACGCGATAGAAATCTCGAGCTCATAATCTAATTGTTAAATATATCATGTATATGTTTTTTTTTTTTTTTCAGCATGGAAAAATAAATCAGATCCGTCTAGTAACCAACCGAGCCGGCAAACCCAAAGGATTCGGTTATATCGAGTATGAACAAGAGGTGAGTGAGAGAGACTGTAAATAATGAGGGCACTTATTTTAAAACTCCTGAACCGTTAACTGATTTACTCAATTAACAAGGAATGAGGTTTGCTGACGATTTGAGGGTCGAAACCAAAAACGCACACTCGCTCATCCTGTTCATACCAGGTGGCACGTAATACCACCAGTAAACGTGTATCCGTTTAGCTATAATAACCTTCCTATACATAGAGATGTGCATTACTCAAATGAGTGTACTGTCAGTGAAATAAAAATGAACACAAAACGCTTTCTGCAAGATTTGAGATTTGTTTTCTTCACCATGAGCTGTTTTGTGAAAGATAATGATTATTCTAATTTCATCATGTATTTTTGTTATCAGACCGGAGCCTCAGCGGCTATTATGGCCCTAGACGGCACCCAGCTTGGAGACAGGCAGATTTCAGTTGCTTTGTCAAATCCCCCGAGCAGAAAACCAAGGCAGCCTGGGCCCGAGCAACAGCAGCGACCGAAAGAGCAGCCGGGAAGGTAGGGATACGTGTCTTTGTCTTTCAAAGAGGCAGCAACATGGCGCGCAAACAGAACTGTTTGTCCACCCGACAAATTACGCACCTCCAATAACCACGACAGAAACGACGGCGAAACCGGCGCTTAAAATTGAATTGAATATCCACTACTAAACACTACTCGCTGCCCATTACTCACTCAACTGGTAAAAAACTGGCTAGTAGGAGAGCAGAAAATAGTTATTTCGCTGCTCTCACGCCTTGCGCACAACTCCGGGAATTTGTTCATTCATTTCGCATTGTTCTGAATTGGACGGTAGAAAATTTTAAAAACGCACATGACGTGCCATTGCTTTTAGCGTTAGTTTTGTGACATTCTCGTTGTCCTTGCGGTGATGGTTACTCAAGTTCAATGGTACTTTACCAAACATTAAGCCTAACAAGCGTTCAGATGAAGAATTGCGCGAAGTCCGTGGGATGGACGTAAGCCTGAACGACCATGTGAGAGCATGCGCAGTCGTTGTTATTGTGTTCATGCGGTCTACTTCAAAGTGCAGGAAGCGAATTTTTGAGCTGCAAATTTAATGAATATCCGCGCAGAAATATAAATATTTCGGACCGCAGAAAATTCGATCAGAATGCATGTACGCCTGAGTTTGAACTCTCTGCACGTCTTTTACTCCTTTGGCTTCAATAAAATTGCTTAAGCTGAACACACTAAATTCAAATCAAATCAAGTCAAATCACTCGCATTCATTTTCCATACCTTTTTGTTATTGCAGTCGTGGCCGCGCACGAACCCAATTACAACTCCTTCCCAGGTCACTTCAGAAACCTGGGCCATCAACCCCAGCTCCTTCAACAAAGACCTCGACTCCAACGACCGAGGAGAAGTCTGAGGCCAAGAGTGGCGCTGAGCCTAAACAAGGCTTTAACAACGAGTATTTTAGGAGCCTCATGCAGAAGAAAAGCTAAAAGGTGCAACTGCGAGAAAAGTACAGTTCTTTTGGATTGTCGTGTAACAGAGTGATTTGGGTCTCAGCTTCGGGAGCATAATAAAGTACCAGAGAAGAAATGATGTGATGACCACCATACAAACTTTTGAATTTCGCGCCATTTTGCCCTGATTAGCCAGCATGCCTTCAAGAGGGTGAACCGCTCTATAGGTTTTATTCGAATGGTAGAGTACACGCACAGACGCATATCTCCACCTTGAACGGCCGTGATTATATACAGTACCTGACATGAAAAGACTACTCGGTAGCTTTGATTTGAATGGACACCTTTTAGGATTTCATCCACAGACTCAAATTTCAGAACATGATAAACTACCATAAAAAAAAAAAACCATAAGACGTTGGCAATCGTCACAACGTCGGCTTCAACTGTAGCTCTGGCGGTAAAAGTGCATGTCATGCTATAAAAGTGTAATCAGGGTGATTGTGGATTTCGTGTGAAATTGTATGTTATGAAAAGATAGTTTACATGTTTGCCTCGGTTGTTGCTGTAGCGATCGTGATCAGAGAAATATACCTTTTTAGTCCAAAGATGTCGTTTCTTGCAAGGTACAGTCATAGGGTTCCCAGCACACACAATTTGTGACCGCTTGTAATTTCAAATCAAGTGGAAAGATGACAAAGCCAACAGGTTTCGATTTACTTCGAATATCGATGTTAAAAGCCCCAAATGAACGTAACCATGCCTCAGTCAGTGTCCTTTGGCTTCTTTGCTGCTTAAAAACGCAAATGTAGCAATTTGATAGGTCAGTTGCTTTGAAGGCCCACGCAAAACCCTTCAATCGCCAAATTTCTCTGTTTGAAGCCGCAATGTAGCGACTTGATGCGAGTTTTATAGGCCCGTTAATCGCAAAATTCGCCGCTTTAAGCTGCAGTGAAGAAGAAAAGACAAACGACTCCATGTACATAAATTTTCTCAGCAATGTTTGCTAATTGCAGTGGCAATCCACTACTTCTACTTTGAAATAACCGACCACACAGTAACATTTCATTTGGGCAGTTTTGCTGGACTTTGACAGCTGACCGCTTAATGAGGGTCCTTATTTTGTTGCCGGTTGATACAGATTCTACTGTTGTGGGGTCGTCGTGATGGTGGTGGCAGCGAAATTGGCGGGGTTTTCTCTATTTAAATAATCAATATACGTTTTCCCTTTAAATGCCGTTAACCTTTATTTTCGACCGATATATTTCGCTACACGGTATAAGCTTCTATGTCAAGAAAAATTGCAGCCATTCCTTCGATCAAGAAGTTCAAACAACTATTAAATAGTGAATCAGTTTTGTACTCCAGGTTTCTCTGATCATTCAGTTGAATAGCGAGTTTAACAGTTACTATGGTTTCGAAGTCCCGTTGCTTTCAAGGGAAAGCATTAATTATTGCGTAAAAGCAAATTTAACGGCCTTTGCTCCGATGCATGGCAACTTGAGAAGTTTCGTGTTCATATGTGAGATTTCTTTTTTTAACGGAGAATGTTCCCAAATTACATCGAACGTATTTTGCGTGCAATTTCCAGAGTTATTGTTTTCCAATTAATCGGCGCCTAACCACACGAACAGGTGGACATTTCGTGTTGAATCAATTTTAAGGTATAGAATTTAATTCATAATGTTCACACCAAACGTTTGAGAATACTGAATGCGCGCAGCCTTGGGGAAAATGCATATTCATTTTAATTTCACAAAGTTCATGATCTGTTTTCTTTTTTTTTTTTTTAATAAATTCTGTAACTGTATTTTGACCCAAACAAATTGTTGTTTTCAAAGCATTGAAACGTTGAGGCACAAATAAAGTGAATGGATCTCATTGTATCTGACATAAACTTTGCATTCATATATAGTTGTTTGTGTTTTCTCATCGTCGGGAATTTTACGGTGGATTTTCATACTTCCTTACTTACGAACGTCTCGAACATTGACGCGTGTCTTATTAAATTCAGCAATTTTTTAGTAGCTGTGGTTTTTAGGTGCTTCCAATTTGCATTTCTGTCGGGCTGGCTAGCTAATGCAGTCGCGCTAAGCGCATTCCTGATTATCTCCTAGATAATTTGTCTCACGCCTTCACTGTCTCCGCCGGCTCCTTGTCTGGCATTAGTTGGGTGAGGCTAACTCGGCGTCTTAAACTTTCTTGCTTTATACGACGGCGATTTTTAGTTCCGAGAGCCATGTTTGGAGCCGAAAAATACTGGCAAACAACACGACCAACTATTCGGAAAAGAGCGAAGTTTATGTTCAATAACGATCTCTTCAGCGACGTTAAGTTTGTGATTCGCAGTAGTGAATATGACCGTGAAAGTAAACAAGTGATTCCAGCTCACAAGTTTGTGCTGTCGATTGGCAGTCCTGTGTTTGAAGCCATGTTTTACGGTGAACTAACGGAGACTGAAGACTCTATTGAATTGCCTGACTGTGAGTATGAGAGTCTGTTAGAGTTGTTTCGCTTCATGTACAGCGATGAAGTGAATTTGAGCGGAAATAATGTGATGGGAGTGCTGTACTTAGCTAAGAAGTACATGGTGCCTTCACTCGCTGAAAAATGCACGGAATATATGCAACAGCACTTAGATCCATCAAATGTTTTCAGCATCCTGCCGTTTGCGCAGAAGTACGACGAAAAAAACCTGGTGGATCAATGCTGGAAAGTGATCGACGAGCAGACTGATGCGGCTGTGAAATCGAGTAGATTTGGCACAATCGAGCGGTCTTTACTTGAGACTATAGTTGCAAGAAACACTCTGGCCATTGCGGAAATAGAATTGTTTAAAGCTGTGGACTTGTGGGCAACCAGGGAGTGCGAGAGGCAAGGCTTATCGGCGGGTGGCGAACCAAAGAGAAGAGTTCTCGGAGAACAGTTAATCAGAGGGATACGTTTTCCAACAATGGAGCAAGGAGATTTCGCAACTGTGGTGTTGGACAGTGGCATTTTAACCAAAGACGAAATCATCCAACTTATCAAACACTATAATTCGTTGTCGAGATCTACAGGCCATTTTTTAGCAACGGAACGGTCTGGTCTTCGGCCAGATGTTGTTCTTCGGTGTTGCAGGTTTGGATCGGTGTCAGAGCTCGAGTACGCCGGCTCAAATCATCACATCAGCTTCCACGTGGACAATAACATCTTGTTGCGTGGATTGTGCCTCTTTGGTAGTGACAATATCAAGAGCAAGGTAGAATTGAAAATTAAGGAAACCAATAGTTCGCTTGTTTTGGTTTCTAAAAGTGGAGAATTTTATTCAAGTAGCTACGAAAATAAGGATTTCAGTTATCATGGTTTTCAAATTTTGTTCGACAAACCAATTCCTATTTGCAAAAATAATGCCTACCACATGGAAGCTAGAATAGTGGGTACTGGAACGCGTGGAGAATCGGGTATGCCCTCTGTCATGTGTTCTGGTGTAAAGTTTTCGTTTGTGGCTTGCAGTTGTTTGGGTAATTCAACAGATCTGAAACGAGGTCAATTTCCTGAACTGTTATTCTCTTGCTGTTTCTTTTAAGCTTTGAAAACAGCACCAAAATGTCGCATTAAAACACTTCTTTTGTGCTACACCTTACCCCGTTAATCAGGCAACCAGACACCTAAGTCGTTTTTCGTTGCCTTAGATCGTTAACAGCTTTTGAAGCCATTTTTGTTTAGGCTAGCACAACATGATTTGCTCAGAGGCATCAGCTAAGAGTTTACGTCGCAGATAGATAGCTTCTTGCACAGAATGCAAACCCTCGAAATTTCGAGCCGAAGTTTCGTTTCAGAAAATGCTAGCCCTTCTTACATCACACTTTTAACGATATGTTTCCCTCCTCTAAATGCAAAAGGAATGCCATATCACTATTACGTAGGATTTTATCGCAATTTAATCCAAATGCTTGAGGTGAAAACCAACCAATTGCTGCCCATGAAGGTAAAAGGTTCCGATGATCATAATTATTTATAGCTTCTAGACTGGTAGAACAAAATTCTTCGAGTAAAACATTCACCGATATCTTTGCCTTATTTAAAGCTGACGTAGCATCTCAGCATCACTGACTTTTTAACACTTTTTATAATACGTATGTGAACCTTTCCCTCCCCTCCACCGCTTGAACGCAACACTTGTTACAGACGGTATATTCCAAATACTAAATAATGCATGTTTTACATGTACAATACGTCGATGCATATGAAATGTGAAGGGAATTTTTAACGGAAGCAGATACCTGTGTTGGAAGTAGATGGTGTCAAAACGAAACAACTCCACAATGTTTTTTCTTGTCTTTTCCTTTTTTTTTTTTCATTTTTTCCATTTTTGTTCCTTACTCAAAAGACCTCAAAAGTCTCACGTTAGGGACGTGTTGTATACCATCACCTTTGATTTGACCGTTCTCAAGCAGATTTTATTCACGACCGCTTCACACAGACTTTCTATAGCATAGAGTAGTGTGACGAAGTAATCCCAAATTTGTCTCGCTGTCATAGCGTACAATGACGGAAAGTTCTTATGCGAGCGGATGCGAAACCCGATTGAAAAATAATTGGCAGTCAGCTAAGTGCTTGTTATACAAACCACACGACCACACAACTTTGAAAATAATAAATAATGCAAGGCTTTTACATTTGCCTTAATGCATATGTAGCCTTGATTTGAATTTGAATTGAAGTCAATATCTAAACTAAAGTGGAGCAAAAATGTCAAAATCAAACAACGGCACTTTGAAAGGATTTCTTTCACGCTGAAGACGCCTCAAAAGGGACAGCTGCGTTGTATAACGAATTAGCATTCGTTTGAGACTAAAGTTTGTAATCAGGTTATACTGATGCAAGGAAGCAGCTCGAAAGAGGACGTAAACAATAAGTACCGTTTAATTGAGTGGCCAAGTTATGGCTTTTTAGGCCCGTTTTAAACATCGCATTTCGCAGGTGCAAATCTAATTCGTATATGGATTGAACCAAATAATTAAATTCGACATTTGATTTTAGACGTTGAATTTAATAGAGTCGCATTCGCATTTTTATGAGGTTTGTGGGTAAAACATAATTTAACATAATTTATGCATTAGATTCGACACGTTGAGTTCGACGTATAAAACAACTGTCGGAAGTTTTGTCGAATATTCGATTGGCTCAGTTGAGATCGCATGTCTGTTGACTTTAACGGTTTAAAATTTCGAACTTCACGTGCATTTAAATCCCGAATGAGATTCTGCACGTGTGAAATGCGACGGTTAAGGCCCGGTTTAAACGTCGCATTTTTCATGCACCGAATCTAATTCATAAATTTAGTTAAATTATATTTCGCCTTGGATTCGGCGCATCTAAAATACGACCTTTAAACCGGGCCTGAGAAGAAAAGGACTCACATAATGTAGATTTGGGAGACAGTGATATTCTTTTAAAAGTGAAATCGGAGAATTGTTGGTGTAATTGTAATTATTACATTTCTCTTGCGTTTTCTGATTTCTTATAACATAACTTAACCAAGTTTTCTCTGCCTGTTTGTAAGGTATAAAACACATTATTTGTACTCTGTTTAGTTTTCAAAGACCATGTCTTTAACTCCGTTAATATCTGCAGTTCAGATATGTGATATTCTTTATATTTACTAGCGTATATTTTAATCCTCAACGGGATTATTAGGAACTCCAAAACTGACCATCTCCCAGTCCAGCTTAACACCTCAGATACTGCAAATCTGTCTGAACCTGCACCGCAGCCGGGATTCAGTGACTTCCTGGTAGCTGGTCATAGCTGATCAAAGCATGTGTTTTATAGTAGAACTTGCACAGATTAACGACTTCTGTTGAAATTTATTAAAAACTCAGTATTGAAAACTGAATAAATGGTTGTTACAACGAATGGCATGTTAACTTTAAAAGTCTTTAACTCTTTTTACAACTTTTTACACGTCTTTTTTGCAATCTCCCGAAGGTAGGATGTCAAAACAATCTCGTTATTCCTTATAAGGGGTTACCACAGCGATTTTGCTGGTCCACATCACCGAAGGCTCCATCTTTCTTTTCACGATTGTGAGGCTAGCTGTTGCTTGTTTTTAAGCGAACACTCTACCGCGAATTCATTAAGTATTTGAATTCTAAGTGTGTTTTTCGAGCCATTTGCCACTTCAGAAGCTCTCTGCCTGGCATCTTAAAGCTGGGTTGGGAATTGCGTGCCAGCAAATCAGAATTGGCTTTGATTTGGCTTTTCACTGGTTGAGAAAGTTGCAAGTAATGGGACAACCAATCATAGAGTGTTATAAATCAAAACATCTCTCTATACGGTATTTCAATCAATCAATCAATCAATCAATCAATGTCAGTGCATGGGATCAGGTTGCCCTGTGTATCCGAACCAGAGGCTCATGTATAAAACGCATGACAGAAACAAGATAAAAGTACAAAACTTACAAAGATACTAACTACAATTTAATTTTCTCGTATTTCAGTAGCTAGTTAATTTGCCATTACTGTTGTTTTCAGTCGTTTCCGACCTTCTTAGTTTATGTATATGCACCCGAACAATATCACCCTGGTGATAACACAGCTGCGGCTCTTATTGTCAGGGAAACGTCAGCATTCATTGCGCTGTAATCCTTAAAATTAACCTTTCCGCTGCAAGTCTCCCCATATAGAGTCCATATAGAATGCATCTCCAGTACGCATGCACATTAGTCGCCGCCAAAGAACCACAAAGACTACACCACAAAGACTACACCACAAAGACTACAAAGGCTTGACAAGATGAATTGTACATAAAACATTTGTTCGTGGGTTTAGGTCTGCGCGTATGTCTCGTGGACGAAAAGTAATTAAGACCCTGACAAACGAGGACACACTGTTGCTCATGATGTTTCTTGGGTGAGCAAACGAGAGGGACGCAAAACAAAATGTAGTGCTTCCATAATAAATAAATAACCTTTCTTTACCCTCGGTAGTATTTATAGCACAAAGGCTAGTAGGGCCGAGCAAATACAGAAACAAATAATTCAAATAAATATAACATGATAAGAATCCCAACCGGCCGGAGGCAAACCAGTTGGCTATTTACAAGGATGACCGAGGAGTTGAACCAGGGACTACCCAGAACAACACCAGCTAGTGGCTAGAGCGGGATTTCGACTCGGGGTGACCGCATTGAAATCCAGCGCCCCAAACCACTCGGCCATGCTGCGCAAACTGGGAAACATTTGTTGCGGACACAAAATGTTTCTGGTAAAAATCAGAAACTTTTTTATGTCTCTCGAAAACAGCAACAAAATGTTGCGCGCGCGGACAAACAGGGAAACATTTGTGTCCGCAACAATGTGTCCGCTACGATGTGTCCTCGCTTGCCAGGGCCTTTAGAAGTTCCAACAATTTGAATCGTTATGGATCCGACTCACTGTGGAAACTTATGTTACGCGGTACAAGCTGACGTAAATGATGTCATATAACCGCAACCACCTTTAGTGTCATAGCGTCAGACACTTAACAAGATTGCGTCATTCATTCTGCCCAGCATTTGACTGCGGTTTGGCTTGTCTCAACGTGAAACTAAACCTGAATTAACATATATTTAACATTAACATCCTGTTCGTGTTTCAAGCAATCAAAAATCTCTATGCTCATTTCACAAAGCTATGTTGTGGGATATTTTGTGAATTTTTGGGTGATATTTGGGTTTTATCAACATGGGTTTCTTAAAACAATTAACGGTAAAAAACACGGTTTAAATCGAACGACGTTTCGCATTTACATATTTTAATTGTTTTTTAACACCCTCTTTTATCTTTTAGCGCATAATTTTACTTCATTATCTCTCAAAGTATATATATGGTAATTCTTTTTAGCCTTAACATTGAACTTGAGAATGACCGTAGAACGGTCGAAACGTCGTTCGATTTTAACCGTGTTTTTTACCGTTAAATATTTGGGTTTATTTGGGAAAAGATGATTTCTCTAAAACGATCAGTTGAATTTAGGCAAGTAGGAAATATTGAAGATTTAATGAAGGTTTAAAATTGGGATTTGAAGTCGGAAATTAGTACCAACCAACCTGGAGTGCCCTTGTGGGGTGTCGACTGTCTGGTTGTGTTTCAAAAAAACTTTTTTTTTTTTACATTTCAATCCTCTATTTCATTTCTTCCTAGTAAAATTTCACTCAAATTCACGTATACTGTCACCTTAAGCTACATAATGATATAACATAAAAGCATGAACATAACGACATGAAAATAAAACTGATGTTTTCCTTATGCCATTTCCCATTTTTGTCGATGTCGTTATTCCCTCAAGGCGTATAGTAATGTGCAAGCTTGTGTTAATTAAGGTATTTGAAATTAACGCGACGTAACTGGAGGGAGAGGTAGCATTAGTGCAGAATAAAGAAACTTTACCCGAAAGTTTTTCAAATGACGTAAATTGAGGATTTAATGACATATTTTTACTGACGGCGAAACCACTTTCTAACACTGATTACAAGAGGATACCCCGAGGCAAGGAATAGCTTAAAACACTTGCTAAAACATGAGAGTGTGATAAAGTAGCTGTGCATGGCAAGATTCAGAATTTTGGTTCTTTTGATAGCGTCGCATAAATCAACGCTTTGCTTAATTAAGGTCGAGAAAATCGCGCAATAACATTAACGAGACGTAGAAAAATCAACTTGAATTTATTTTCCAGTGCGTGTTAATTATAATTATCACTCACTCACGACAAGAATGAGGGTGTGATTGCGTTGAAATTTCGTCAGTAATTTAATATGGAAATGTTTTGAAGCGTTCAGTGGTCGGCGAGATACAGCGTAGAGCCTAATTTTCGCGAACTTTCTTGACTTTCCTCAATATCAATTGCAATTTCATACAGGCCATGTCTGTTTCTGTGACGCAATGGCAAACAGTAAGGCCCACCATACGAGAAAGAACCAAGTTTATGCTCAACAAAAATCTCTTCAGCGATGTGAAGTTTGTGGTTCGTAAGAGCAACGGAAAGATTGAGAGTAGGCAAGTTATCATTCCAGCTCACAAGTTTGTGCTGTCGATTGGCAGTCCTGTGTTTGAAGCCATGTTTTATGGTGAGCTAGCGGAGACTAGAAACTCTATTGAACTGCCTGACTGCGAGCACGAGAGTCTGATGGAGTTGTTTCGTTACATGTACAGCGATGAAGTGAATTTGAGTGGAAATAACGTGATGGGAGTGCTTTATTTGGCTAAGAAATACATCTTGCCTTCACTTGTTGATAAATGCATTGAATATTTGCGAAATATTGTAGACCCATCAAATGTTTTCGGTATCCTGCCATCTGCGCAGAAATACGAAGAGAAAATCCTGGTGGAATGTTGCTGGCGAGTCATCGATCAACAGACGAAAGAAGCTGTAAAACCGGGCAGCGGATTCACAACAATTGAGAGGTCCTTACTAGAAGCAGTAGTGGAGAGAGAGACTTTGAATATCAAAGAGGTAGACTTGTTTCGTGCTGTTGATTTGTGGGCAAAACGGGAATGCGAGCGGCAAGGCCTAACGGCCGATGGAAAAACCAAAAGGAAAGTTCTTGGAGAGCGAATTGTCAAAGCCATACGCTTTCCAACGATGGAACAAGTTGACTTCGCCATGGCAGCCTTGGATAGCAAAATTTTAACAGAAGGAGAAATAGTTAGTGTCATCCAACACATAAATTCGGTATTTTGTTGTCCTGTGGGATTCCCGGACATTAAAAGGTCGGGTTTTCGCGGCGACATTCAGCGATGTTGTAGATTTGGTTCGGTGTCGTCTTGTGGTAGCTGGAACTACGATTCTGCAAAAGACTGCATCAACGTGTCAGCAGACAGAGATGTGAAGCTACATGGTGTCAGCTTCTTTGGAAGAGAAAACAACAGTTACTGGGTTATTTTGGAGATTAAAAACGCCACGAACAGATCCGTTTTGGCATCGAAAGCTGGATGGTTTTCAGCCGAGAGTTTACATTGCAAACTAGGCCAGTACCACGGTTTCCAAGTGTGGCTGGACTCTGTGGTAATTCTTGAACGATGCACCGCGTATTCCATAGAGGCCTCAATAACCGGCTCAAATTCTTGCAGTGGAGGGAGTGGCAACAAATCTGTGAAATGTCCCGGTGTAACAATCACTTTTATGAACAGTAAATACTGTGGAAATGGAACCAGCATTAGACGGGGACAGTTTCCTGAATTATTGTTCAGCATCTAAACAAAACAGTGGCTGCGAATCCAGACTGAGGGGGTCCGTACAAGTGGATGAGTGGTTTAGTCTTTAATTGAAAGCAAGTTAGCCCTATAAAACATGTTTTGGCCAGCAAAACTTTCCTAAACCAGTGGAAACCAAACAAGTCGTAACTTGCTCACATCTATTTTCCCGCGCTTTGCGTCGCCTGCACTCATTCGCTTCGAATTCTGATTGGTTCATTGTGCCGTATACATCATTCTTGATTAACTGAGCGATCACTTCGATTTTAGTTTTATTTACGACTCTCAACTGCAAAATGCTCTGAAGTTTAGTTAGAATAGTGATCATCATCCTATTTCTTCTTACAATAACACTGACCCACTCGATCACCTAAGAGACAGAATTTATTACTGTTTAACAACTTCTGCTAACTTGTCTCGTAGGAAATAGAACCAACTAGAGAAACAATTAAGGAAAAAATGCATATTGGAAGTCATGACATTTTTACTCTTTGTTTGTTTGCTTGTTGTTGTTGTTGTTTCGCCCATGTATAAAACAACGACACCAAAACAAGCAAATAATTATTATGCAGGCGTGCAACGGAGACTGGAGAAAGCTTTGAACTGCATGATTTGTATCACACGTTTTCCATCTAAAAACTATTTTTCCTTCAAGGATAGCCTGCGACCAGTCTTTCTTTTTCTTCAGATTCAGTGAAGTGCACGCGACGCGACCGTCGAGAGGCGAAGCCGCGAGAAACGAGGGCGGCTCGCACCTACAGTCACGCGCGTGGTCATTTGCGTGTCTCTCGCGTTTTGTTCTACGAACTAAGAAAAAAGAGAGACTGCTCATAGTCTACTTTAAGGACCATTTTTCATCTCTAACTTAGCCGTTTCCATTCTAAAAATGGGTTTGTTTGAAAATCGGTCTTAATATGGAGGGTCGAATGCAATTTTCGATGCATAATACCTTTTCTATATCACAGACAGATAGAAATCAGACTTAGATATCCGTTTGAAATTGTATCCGTTTACCTTCAAGACGGATTATCCTGCTGAGACGGATAATCCTGCTGTGACGGAGGGTGACCTGTGACCGTATAGGAAGGCAAATGATCAAGTTGTGTTGGATTTTATGGGAATAAAAAAACAATTATCCTGCGAAAATGCGAATAAATATCGCCTGATATTTAGCTATACTTAGCTGACCAGGTCTAAGACCAGGTTGGCTTTCAATACACTGATAACAAAGCATAGTTAACTGCTACTGAGTCTATTGCAGAAAAGCTGGAAAGGCCACATTTTTCCCTGGAACGAGAAACTGCGTATATCGTAGGATATCTATTGTATAAACAACAGGGATTTCTTTATATGTCAAGGTTACGTAGGTCAGCTATACATTTGTCATGACAGACATGACAGTCGTTTAGCACAGTCTCAGACAAACTTTAGTCTTATTGATGAACATGTTTCGCCATACCAAGCACAAACAGCATTTTAATAAAGTTACCATCTACCGTCGACAATTTGTTCTTCTTCGTTCCAGTCCATGGTATCACCTCTACAGCCCTGGTAGTAAACATAATTTGAGAAAGGCTTTTTTTGTTGATGGTCTTCTCCCCTAGCTTCTTCTAAAAACATGCCCAATTCAAGGCTATACCATACCTTATTTCAGACCAAAATGGTTAAAATCGATACCCTACCTCATACCGAAACTGCTAAAAAGACCATACCCTTTGGAGCCCATATAAGAGAGTACCGCCCCCACCACCCCCCGGTCTTCTTTCCTTACTGTGCACGCTTGAGGAAACGAGCGACTCGAAAGATCCGGTAGGTTTAAGATTTTGAACTCTAAGCATGCATGCGCAATTCAAGGGAAAACCTGATATTTTCGGACTACCCGATGAGAACTTTTCAGAGTCGCTCATTTCCCAAACGCTGTTTGAAGCGAACGAAGACTCTCGGTACGAGAATGCATGCACTGCCGGTGCGCTGCCTCTTATTCCACCATTCGGGCCTCTCCGACCCACTCGTCTAATGAAAGTCAGCTTCTTGCTCGCGCGCACGTGCAAAAGGCGCAGATTCGAACAGATGCGTCTGCCTTGCAAGACAATTTACACAGCGGTCGGTGATCAATTTTCCGGCTATTCCCTGACGGGGGATGAGATTTGTTTTGTTCACATAAACCTGATCAATGAATACCCTGCTGTTTGAATCTGCAACATTGTAAATGATAAAAAGTTCTCATCCGGGCTTTGTTTCGCGATTACGTTCTGGTGAAATACGCAGATTTTGAGGATTTGCGACGCGTTCCGCGTGCAAAATTTTTAATATAATTTTGGGCAAAAAAAATATGGGCATATTCCATGACGACGACTAAGAATCTGTGACGGTTTCCTATGCCTTAGTCACATTCCGTGACAACGTCTAAAAATCCGTGACATATCCGTGACGGTCGTCACGTTTTGTTCGTTACGGGTGTTGACCGTCGCGGGTTATGCTGTTTCGGATCATGGCTGGAAATAAGCAAAAACGGCCGGTGTTATTCTGGATTCTGCTGACAATTGTACAAGGTGAGTAAAGAGGATCTCTTCTTCATTCTTCTTGTCCTCTTTCTTCTCTGGGGTTTCCCGGATTCCGAACCTGGTGGTGCTTTTTCGCTTTCACAGATGATAAACTAAGAGCCGATCTTAACTCGGCCGAGTGCAGCGACTCTCCAGTGCAGCACAAGTAGGTATCACCAATTCAATACAAAAAGAATCCTCGATACAAACGCGCTTTAAATATAATCAAGATTAAAGAGGCCTTCCAAGAGGTAGACAAGCGGCATGGCTCCGAATACAGGCGACAACCTTCTCCCAAAACACCGACAACCGACAAAAATTAGCAAAAAAAGACGCGACAGTTTGCGACAGCGACAATTTATTTTCCACTCCTCTTTGTTTTCTTTGCGACAGCGGCACTTGTCCCTAATGAGAGAAGCAACAGACAGAGTCGTAAACGAGCGACAAAGCGATATCAGACCACCCCTTGAAAACGGCCTCATTAAAATACATGTCACTCGTATCAGATTAATCAGTGTCGTTCAGGTCTTTATTAGGTCTCAAAGATGCAGTTTTCGTTTACGACAACCTTTCCTTCTCAACAGAATACCACCATTTACAGTGCTATTCAAAGGACCTCACAATTCCTCAATCGTACCATTCTAGAGTTACGTACTGGAGTAGGAAATTTCCGGTTAGAACAAATCGTGACTAAAAACACCACACGAGTACTACGAGTAACATACGAGTAACATACCAGTACATACGAGTATACGAGTAACATACAAGTAACATACGAGTAACACACAGGTAACATACGGTCAAATGTGGGTAATACGCATGCAATCTACAAATTAAAATACAAGTAATTGGATCTTTCTCCCAAATCTTCGATTTGTTTTTACTGCTCGGTGTATTCATTAATTCCTGAAGGGTGTAGTGTGGGGAGAAATTACGATTTGAGGGAGTGTGTGTTTACGTGTTTGGTGGGGCGGGGCGGTGATGGGATACAGGTTCGACAGGGGTATCTCTGGCTCCCTGTTGTGACGGACGTGCCTGGTAATGCGATAGCGTGGGAAAGAAGACCAAACGTGCAGCGTTTTGAGAGGGAGGGGGTGGGCAAGTTGCAAAGACCTCTGGGGCGAAACAAGTTATGTATTACTTTATTAAATTACTATATTATTATTTTAGTATTTTTTTTTATCTCTTTTATTTTCACTTTATTTCTTATTATTACTTTATGTTAATGCTATTTTATGCAGTAATAAGCTCACACGAAGCACCATTGAAGGTCCCCCCCCCCCCCATCACACACGTAGACAGACACTGCCTCAAATGCTAATTTCTCCCCACACTACACCCTTGGATTAATGTATACACCGAGCAGTAAAAAACACATCAAAGAATTCGGAGAAAAATCCAATTTTCCTGTATTTCATGCGTATTACCCACATTTGACCGTATGTTACCTGTGTGTTACTCGTACGTATTCATATGTTATTTGTATGTTACTCACTCGGTTCGTATGTACTGTAAAAGCTCTATTAAACCCCCGGGGGCTTATTTAATTTCAGGCGTCATTGACGGGGGGCGTATTAGAGAGGGGGGCTTATTTCAAATCTTAAACCCTTCGTTTTTGTTTTTTAAATAGTTTTTGTACTAAACTCAAACAACTGCAGTGAAACTTTATTATTTCAGACAGAGCAGCAAAGAGTATTACTTGTTTGAGTGTATATTTGTTTAAACACAAGCCAACTGGGCGTCATAAAGTGGATTTCGTAAGAGGGAATAGGAGGGACTAACTACAAAATCTCATGTCCCAAAGGGGAGGGGGCCTATTAGAGAGAGTTGTTGGGCTTAACAGAGCTTTTACGGTATCTGTATGTAGTCGTATGTCACTCGTATGTACTGGTATGTATTGGTATGTTACTCGTATGTTACCCGTAGTACTCGTGTGGTGTTTTAGTCACGATCGTTAGAAAAATCACCGGCCGGAAATGGATCCTGAACTCACAGGCTGAACCATGCATGTTGGGTGGAAAACGAGGAGTGCGGTCCATGGACTGCGGAGATGGGAGGATGCGAAGTGAGGTTAATGGGCAATGTAGTAGCCTGCGTGCAGACGTCTCTTATTTCCTTTGTTGCACGCAGAAAAGGGACGTCTGCGAAACAGTGTCGCTAATCGTGTTCCAGTATCCCGCTGTTTGGTTTTAAATTTCGCATAAATAATGAAACATTATCCACCACTGTGGAAGTCTGGCCATAGTTCAGTACCCCGACATAACATTCAGTTCCCCAAGATTTCCAGCTATTCAGTCAGCCTCGTTACTCGGCCACTGAGCCTTGACTTGCGTAGCCTCCCACCCAAAGTGGGGAGGAGGTGAAATACGAGTCCCCTAAAAACGACTGCGTGGGAGACTATGACTTGCGCAGTCTCATGTTCATTTTCAGACTCTTCAGCTACTCGCTTATTGATAGCAGGCCTAACAGGAGAATTGGGAATTACGTGTGTCGAATGCATGCCGGGTGAAGACCTTGACGAGTGTTGAAGACAGCGTTAGCGAGGCGAAGAGGAACCAGATTCGTCTAAGAGAATTCGTATTTCAGGAGAAGCCGATGCTCCTGCTTTAAAAGATTTGCGACGGTAATCTTCGAAAATCTCCTTGTCGATTTTTCCCAAGTTGTGCGAAGTGCAATGTTGCTTTGTAGTTTCGTGAGACACTGTTTACACTGAAAAATAAGCTTATGTTGGATACACAGTGAACTGAAGAGAAAGAATTTCTTCGTAAATATTAAATGCTCTGTGACCTTGCACAAGATTTCTGTAGCTCAACTTTTCGATGGCTGTTCTGATCCGTTTTTTAATGGAACCCCGCTAAATTTGGGCGGCATAATCAATGCATACATTATGAAATCATTTTAGATAAAGACCAATCAGAATTTGCTCGAACAAAGACCACTATCTGGCTACCAATCACAGTTCTTTCCCGAGATCCTGGGAAAACAACAGGATATTGGAACACGATTGGCGACGCTGTTTCGCAGACGTCCCTTTTCCACGTGCAACAAAGGAAATAGGAGACGTCTACACGCAGGCTACAATGTAGGAAACTGTGTAGTTTGGCGTAAGATGGCTAGTGAAGCGAAAGGCGTTGGGAATGAGGAGTGTGAAGAAGTGCTGAAAAAGGCATTGAAAAAGAAGATTTTAGTTTTCAAGATGAAAAAGCCTTGACAAAACCACTTCATGAAAATGTTTATGTGGAAAGGGTATCTCAGTTTTGTTCACAACTGCGACATAAACTTCAGGATTTTCCACGTGCACTCCTTGTTATCCACAACCATCTTTTTGTACCCAGCCAAGTGCACAGTAGAGCATACGTTAATTGGTGTTGTATCACATCCTTTGTTGTATCAAATCCTTTGTTTCAGTTCGTGATATTGTCCTCGCGAAGGATGCTCGTTTTTGCTTCAGGGAAAAAACGCATAATAACGTGATCCTCAGGGGTGGTCTGGAGGCTGGCGCGTACAGGCCTTGGGAACCGAGTGATGTGAGTCACATGACACCTGAGAAATGTACAAAGCATTGCTGTGAAAGCCCGGATACTGATGTGGTGTTTCTGCTGAACGGGTGAGGATGCGGGCTCAGTTGTAGAAAATTTGGTCAATGAGGTAGACTGTCTGTCGGTCGCTAGCTCTTACACGGTTCAGTCTTTCGGAATATCCCCTTATGTTAGCCAACTCGGCCTTCTGCCTCGCCGGCTAATTATCAGACGACATTCGGCGCGATTTCGCAGAGATAATTGTCAAATAAACGACATATCACAGGAAATTACTTCTCAATAAATCAATAGCTTTCATTTGAATGGTCACACTTGAGGATTTTATCCGCAGAATCAAAACTTAGAACCGCCTTCTACACCATAATAAACAGCACCGCAGGAAAGTATGCTGAATAGCTTTCATTTGAATCGTCTCACTTAAGGATTTCATCCACAAGCTCAAAACTTAGGCGACCACCTGCACAGCATAATAGACAGCACCACAGGAAAGTACTGCTCAGTAGCTTTCATTTGACTGGTCTCACTTTAGGATTTCATGCACAAGCTCAAAAGCTAGGCGACCACCTGTACAGCATCAATAGGAAAACACCGCTCAATAGTTTTCATCAGTCGAATGATCACACTCACAAATTGACGCCAGATTGTAGACAATAATTACTAGATTTCAAATTTTGTTTTAAGACGTAGATATATCATTCAAATGTACAAAAAAATGGATATCATCATCGCCTATTTTCGCTTTTAAATTTTCCGGGTGCGGCCATTTTGGATTTGATGACGTGTGATGGTTGCAGCTATTGTTTAACAGAAAGATTTTCTGCTTCACTTGCCTCCTGACAATAGCTGAAACCATTACACGACATCAAACCCAAAATGGCCTCTCCCGGGAAATTTAAACACGGACACTGCCTATATAAGGAACGTTGGACTGGGCGAGCCGTCAGTCATTTCTAGATGTCGACCCATCAACATCAGGGCGCCAAATTCAAATTTGTTGGTACGAGAAATTCAAAATTTATTGCATTCGGACAAAATGAAAGTTTAGTGACCAGAATTGGGTAACTTCGACTGAGAATGATGGACGCGCGTCCCGGTTTATATGCTTCTTCTATATCACTGGCTTCCCTTCTTCTTGCTCACTGGGTCCGCCATATAGGTGGTTTGCAGCCAATCTCTGGAGACGCAGATAACAATGGTGAAACGTGCAAATGCTGGAGGACGAACAAAAGGAGCTTGTGAGAGATCTATTGTTTACGTCCTCCAATATGGCGGCGATGACGTAACGTGAAAAATCACCTATTGAATAAAGTCGTTCAAGCACAAATTACGTCACAAAGAGGGGAGGAGCTATCCCTTCTTTGGGCAGTGGCCTCGTTTAAAAGCGAAAATAGGCGATAATGATATCGATTTTTTTGTACACTTAAATGTTATATCCACGTTTCAAAAAAAAAACTTGGAAGCTAGTAATATTTCCAACAATTTAGCGTCAATTTTTTGTGAGTGGAGGTTCCCTCTAAGGATTTCGTCCACAAAAAGTTAGAACCACCTTGTCCAGCGTAACAAGCAGGACCATAGGGAAGTCACCTTCAACAGAGATCATTTGAATGGCCAGACCTTAGCCACTTGACACTCAAAGTTTCAGCTTGGTTCAGTGTGTTCTTTCATTTATTTTGCTGATTGTTTGTCCATGTTGTTTTCGTTGTTGTTAGCTACTGCTTCTGTGTGAAATGTCGCTCGATTCAGCTGTGCTCCCTGGTGAAGATTACTCCGCCATCTGGTTACAATCCAGTCACCATCACTGTTCTGAAAAGTAAGTTTCCAGGGGCCGGTGTTGAGGAAGGGGGGGGGGGGGGGGCGGAGTGGGGTTGCGTTGAATGAAGCACACCCGCAAGATCCCCAGGCCCGGCTACTCGAAAACTGAATAATGCTAATGTGCGACTAATAGTTAACCGAGGTTTTCATCTCCCCCCACATCTCGATAGAGCCTGGTGAAAAATTGTGTGTTGTTATAGCATTGTTTCAGAGCAGTCGTCCAATATACACTAACTATGCGTAGTGCAAAAAATATATTGCAGGATAACGTGTTCGAAACCTGCACTTGATTTCAAAGTAGGGACAAGTTCCATACTAAACAGCTAAGTCAATTCAAAGCAGTAGTCAAAATTTTCACGCCCCAGAAATTTTTATACTGGGGCATGGCACGCTGCAAAACATTTGATGACCAATATTTTTCCCGCAAGGGTGAGAAAACCTGCCCGTTATTTTCAAGGTTGTTTTCTCTTCCTTTTTTCCCAGTTGTGGTTCTCTTTTCTTAGACAAGAGATAAAAATTGAGAGATTGAGCCCAAGCATTAGCAGGCAGGGACAGCCACAAGATGTCCATGGGTGCTAATGCTTGGGCTCAATCTTTGATTTGTTAGATTTAAGGGGTAATGCCCGCTACCTTGTGGCCTTAGTGCTCTTAGAGTGGCTTCAGCTTACTTGATCACATTAATTTGTTAAGTATCCTTATCAGTTGGAACTGTTCCATTTCTTAATTCTTAAAGCAACACAAGCCTCTAAACTAGAATTACAATATTACAAATGCTGCATACCATAAACTGGGAAGGAAGTTGGTGGGCGTCCAGATCACATTAATTTGTGAGGTATCCTTGTCACTCCAGCCACATCCCACAAGCTTTACAGTTCCAACTGATAAATCCCCCAGAAATAAGCAATGATAATTCTTAAATAAGGCTTGGAAAAATCTTTCTAAACAAAGGCCACTTTCAATTAAAACATACAGAAGTTAATTCTGTGAGTATTTCCAAAGTCAGATGAAGAAGCTGCGTTTGATTGTGACACCCTATCTCTACAGTAGCCTGTGTAGCAGACGTAATCTAAGCCCAATTAGTAACGTCTGGGTAGCAGCGCCGAATTCCTTGTTCTGTGTACCAGAATTAATTTGAGAATTTGAGTACGCGTTATGATTGGCCCGTCAATAAAAGGCTTTTATTGACGGGACAGTTATATCGTGTAGTCAAATTCTGGTACACAGAATCATCTTCATTATTATTATCATAACACAAAGAACACTACTTACGGTATAAACAATTCACCTAAAACCACTTCTAACTTTGTGAAAACTCTCGATTTTTTAACTATTTTGTCTTGCGTTTTAGGTGCTGCAAAATTCACTCTTTATGTAAAGTTCGGTTTGTTTGTTTGTTTTGTCACTTCATCGCTTTGCGATGACTAGAGTGAGCTGTGTAAATTGATTTTGCAAACATTTTTCTTTATGTAATAAGTCAATTATATATTTGTAGTTTTTCAGTCGCATAAATACTAGTTTCCTGGCGAGATGCACCATGTTAAGTCGACACAACGTACATTCGTCGGGGTTTTTCATAGTTCGTTACAAGTGCATAACTACTATGTCGAACAGTAGGGTTCTAGTTTGGGCAGTTATTCTGCTCTCCGCCAGGTACACTTAATTCTTACAAGAGGTTGTTTTGGAACGAAGTGTCATTCATAATTTATGAATTGCGTAAATCTTAATGGTTGATAATTGAAAACACCATTACCCAGACGTCAGTAATTAAATTTGTATAATAACATTTTTATTAAATTTCTGCTGAGATCAAAACTTTAAAAACTAAATCAGACAAAATCGGCGAGACAGCGTCGACGGCTGTCTAATTTTTTTTTCACATCCTTTTTTATCGTAAACGTTTTCTGGACTCAAGTCAAAGTTAGAGCTCATTAAGGTAGCGAATGGCACCGAATGAGTTCGAAATATATTCTGGCTTACACAGAAAAGAATTTAACATTATAAACTCGTTGTATGCTTCCTGGTGCGTGAGGAGGTAGGGAAATTCACTGGCCGTTACATGGTAAGCGGACTTCATTTTTCAGTTTTTGCACCAATTTTAGTCGAATTCGATTTGGCCGGTTCATTCTTCACGGCTGTTTTTATTATTTTTCTGCTGGGTCCTTTAATAGCGACAGCATCTCAAATTGCAAAATTGCAAATTGCAAATTGCTGCAAATCAGTGATGTGATTAAATTGCAGGTATTTCAGGGTAAAAAATTGCTTCTAAAACTACATGAAACTGAACATTTCAGAGGTTAATCCTTTACGTTAAGGTATAAGGCTTCCTTCCAAAACAAAGTTTTAGAACTTTTTTTAGAAAGTTTTAGAACAAACTTTTAGAAACTTGGTAATTTTATTACCAGCTTGCGGAAAGATAAACATAACTGTATCAGAACTGAAACAATGTTTGGCGTAAAAAATTGAAAATTCAGTTGTGTTTTGCGAGTTTTTGCGTGTAATTTATTTTCTAGCTTGACTACTATACCGTGTTTAACTCCAACAAGAGAAAAAGATCAGTATTTGATAATGATTTGTTGTTTAGAAAGCTTGTGATATTTCACAGTTTTAATCAATAATTTCATGTTTTCCTTGTTGAAACGGAAGCTGTTTCTCTTAGTAGCATTTTCACGTTCGCTGCTTCCGGGGGATAGCGGTCGCCGAACTGAGTTGCAAAAACGTGGTTGCATCAGTCAATAAAATAGGACCCTAATGCGTCTATGTGTCTGCCGATACAACCCAATAAACAGTAAGCACGTCACGTCCTCACTGCCTTATGCAATTTTGGTGTACCGTCAAGAGAAGGTTTCTCGTTAGATTTTATCGTTATTGTCCTCAACCATGCCCATTGTCGTTTGAATATTAAGAGATTGGTTGCAGACACTCTATATTAGTCAAAGAAATATAGATGAAGTGAAAAGAATTCTTCTGGGCGAGGAGTTGCGGCGGCGAAGGAGATTGAAGAGATAAAGGTCGGTCTGTCAGCAACATCCGACGTGAAATATTTTATGTCACTGTCGTTCTTTATTTCAGCGTAGTTGGCTACCAAACAGGGGCACCCAACGAGCCAAATCAACCAAAAGCTGTAGAAAGCCATTTTTATGTGCCTTATGGTGTTTGAAGTCTGTTTAAAGCGATGTTTTCATAAGCTAGAAGAAGTTCATCTGTTCGGATTCCCTAGCTGAAATTTTAATTGCCCGAAAATGTTAGGGAACAAAATCTTCCTTCGAGAAAATGCAAGCTGAAATGAACTTTCCACGAACTTTCTAGGGAACTACTTTCTTTCCGAAAATGCTAACTGACGGTTTTGACTGCCAAAAACAGCAATTACGACCTTTCCGAAAACCTCAGGGACTATGATTTCCCAATTTCGAATCTCTTAGGCTACGTTTTAGTTACGAAAATTCGAGTGCACTCTTTAATCTACGCCGAAAGCGCAAGGCGAATTACCCTCCACCGAACAGATATCTAACGAAACTTGTTGTTGGGTGCCCCTGACCAAATGGAGTAAGAAGGACGGCTCTTCCTCAGTGTAGGAACATTCTAAACAATAGCCTACAGCAAAACAATAGCTCACTAAACCAAAAAACCTCGTCTGGTTCTTACACCGAGGTAAAACTAGAAGTAATCGCAGCCTTTCGTTCCACCAAGCTGATTGCACGCTGTAACCGGGGCCTGGGGAAATATAGCTTCCTAGCTGAGTGAGAGACGCCCCGTTACTCTCCGGGACCTCTTTTTAATCAAGTGGACCCAAACTTCGTCGGTCATTGTATATCTCATTGACTCGTTCAGTTACATGCAGAACTCAAACTTTTTTTTAATGATTGAAAGGCAGTTGTATCACAAGCTTCAGTCCATTTCATATTCGCTCTAAGACCATGCTAGTGTTAAACAGCTGTGCGCTTTGATTCACAGTCACATAGAGTGAGATATTTCCGAACTTGAATGAAATATATTTTTTAAACTAAAAAAATGTCCGGAAACAACGCTAAGAAACGGATGTAGAAAGCTGTAAAAGCTGTGAGGCTTGTGTCATCGTGAAAAGTGGTTTAACAAATTCGAGGCGAAGAGTTGCACCTATATATTTGTCAGCCGCAGTACGTAAATGAGTATCAACCAAGAAACAACAACAACAAAAATGTTCAGGTTGGCGAAGCGAAGGCTTTGATTGGTCAGAAGGTTTCCTCGGTAAAAGACCCAGGGTCCTCTCGGTATTCAAAATGGCTCCTCTCCACGCCGTCAGTGTTACACATAAAGACCCGGTCTCCAGGCCACGCGGATGACAGGGACACAACCTTTATTTTCGCTGAGGCTATCTTTCACTAAAATCATTCAGATTCACTGTCGGAGTGCATGCACAACAAATTCGAGCGCCTCGAGAGCATTTCTGTCCTTAGAAGGTTAGTTGGCGTTTCGTTCGGGGTAGAACTTCATCAGTTTTTACTCGCTAGTTTGCAAGCTTCGAATCTTGGAATACCATCATTTTTACAGTGACCTTACACATATAGACTTCGTTTTCACTCGACTCTACAAGAGTAAAATAAATTAAAGGAAAATGTGACACAAAATAATGAATTTTTCACTTGACTTTACAAGGTAATGTCTTCAAAGAAAAATAAATTAATTGGAAAATATTCCACAAAATAGTGAATATTGACTCGGCGTGGTCCACTCAGTCATACAGTGAGTTGTTTTTTAAGCCTTTCTCACGCAACATCTTCAAGCAAACAAAAACGATCTGACACCCATTGCTGTGTTTGTAAACAAGGTCCACTGAGGTTTCAAGATACTAATGCGACTAGAATCACATGATTTGTTTTCGTCTAGTTTTGGAATTGTTCTTAAAAGGTTTTAACTAAAAGTTTTCTTAGCGTATTAATTTGAATTTGCTTCACTTCCACGTGTAGAATAAACTCTTCAGTATTCAGCAATTAAGGACATGCTACTAATTAACGTTAATGGGAATGTTGCTAAAGAGATCTTAGATATCTAGTTATGTCTCGTAACTGCTAAACATGAGACATCCCCTGGGTCGGTGAAGTTCTGGGATCCTAACCCCCTTAAACACGACATACATTTGTTATCCTAATTAGTGTGTTTGCACCTTCTTCTCAAGACGTTATAAATTAAAGGTTAGAACAGCCACAACAAAAACTCTTCCCGCTCTTTCATTAATCTGTCCGCTGCAGACCACAAGTTTTTCTTTTGTTTGTTGTGGCAGAAAACAAAGTCGCAGTTAAGCCCGCCAGGGTATCACAGCCAGACCGTGTTTACATTTTCTAGACCTCTCAGCCCTCTTTTTCTTGTGTTGAATAGTCAAAGCTTTTACCTGATGAGATGATAACAGCTTGGGGGCTTTTTTCGTTAGATAAACAACAGCTTCTAATTCGTGCATTATGCGCCCTCGTGAATTTTTTATACCGCTTGCGGTAACTTGAATGAGCGATACAAACAGTAGAATTAACTCCCCCACGCGGCACGATTGACGATCTTTGCGTTTTACTACAGTCAGTTCTTTTTAAAAGAAAGCTGTCTTGTTTCCTCTCAGGCATTTCTAAGCTTTCTACCACTGCGAAACCTCTTTCGCTTTCCGGGATTTTCACGAGGACCAAACCTACAGAATCTAGTATCCAAGTAAGTGAATGTTTGTACAATTTGGGTGAGAATGAAACGAGGGTTGACGAAAACTTAAGCTCTTTCTGGAAGTACGGGAATCACATAGAAGAGTCGAGTGTCAGACGAATTCTGGACAAAATATGTACAGAAAGAACGATTGAATGAGCTGAAATTCTTGCATACTCGGTACTTCACTCAGTTATTTTTTAAGCGCAAACCTTGACTAAGGTATATATTCACGATAGGTTTTTTTTTAAAATAGTTTATCATTCTTTCAAGTAATTAGCAATATAATCAACACTCAGTATAATCAACACTCAGGAGAGTTATCCTTTGATGTAAGGGCATTTACTGCAATTTTTCAAAGGTTTTATCTGTGTTGAAAAGAGTGTAGCCTGGTAGAGGTGAAACAAAAAGAAATTTAACTCTCTTAACAGTTCGGCTGCAAAATCTTTGTGTCGAGCAAACCGAATTAGTTCGACGTATTTGAACAACTAACCCGACACGACTGATGGCGCGCCATAAAACTGACGATGCTGAAACATCTTTCTCATAAAGTTTTTAGACAAAATATAAATTATTTTCTTCAGTTTTACAGCTACCGATCGTCGAAGTCACAAGCCAGAGGCTGAAAAATATACACAAATTTAATATTCTTTAGATGTCGCTCTGTAAGAAAATCTTTCAGTGGACAGTCAATACCCGGTATTGTGGTCCCATCAGAAAACAAATGGTCATGTAGCCTCCTTCGCAGCCGTTGTTTGTGTCGGTCCTATTCTCCCTCCCCACCAACGTCTGCTGAACCGAGCCGAACATCCCATTCCCATTGTGTCTGAGTATCCAATCAGGAGGGAGAATAGAACGGACACAAACAAAGGCCGCGAAGCGGTCACGGGAACTTAGCCACCGAAATTTAAAAGCAGCTACGTGATTGGTCAGTTCCTGGAAGTGGAATGTCCGGCTCGGTTCAGCAGTCGTTGGTGGAGAGGGAGGAATAGGACCGACACAAACAACGGCTACGAAGCAGGCTAATAGTCACGTGGTTCATTTACTGAGTCCATATCATCAAAAGGTATCGAGTAGCGTGACAATTACTCCCTCAGTCAGATCGTCCAGGCGGTGGTAAAGCCTATTAGCAAGGCTCGGGCCCAGTTGTTTTCTGAAAGGCATTCAAATTTCCTCGATGTGATGTTTTAGCAGTTGCTGTTACGAGCTTATTTATTTTCAATCATCCGGACCCATCTGAACTTGAACCTGTTTCAGGCGTTCAGATAGTAAACGGAGTGCGATAGTGTTCGCAGAGCGAGGCGAAAATAAAGCGCCAAAAAATGGAGGTGGCGACCCCCTCGAGCGTTAAGGACACAAATGTAAATACAAGAGCATCAACCTTGTGCGAAGCGCTAAATGACTAAAAGTCTTAACCGATAGAAAGAAGCCATGAGCAGTTATTTACTTTTTCTTCCATTTACCAGTCCACCACCGTCAACCCAGAGCAAAAAGAAACCGAAAGAGGAACAAAAGAACCCGAAGATGTCACGACAAAATCCGCCGAGACGACGAGCAATAGCGGACTCCGACGAAGAACTGGGGAAGACAACGGTAAGCTCGGGCGACAGTGAGGCAGTTCGCGTAAGTTCTCTTTTCTTCTTTCTCTTCGTTTCAACCACTAATCTCTTTCTTAAATCTGAGGTTTAACCAAGGACGGATAAACTTTGGCACAAAGCTGTATGTATAACGCACTCATTATTTAAATCTCTTAGTTGTGCGAGTAGCGCCTTGGCGCACGTTTTCGGAAAAGAGTTCGGCCTCGATAAACTATTTCACGTACACAATGTTCATTAACAGACATTTGATTTCGAATGATTTTAACTGAAGGGGTAAGAGGTAGACAATTGCAAGACTAGTTAATAAGTTGGGCTACTTTGCCCGGAAAAGGAGCACTCAACACACGGAGAGATATCGTAGTCGACGCTCTGCTTGGCGAAAGCTTATTTCTGACATCTGTAACAGATTTGAAAAGAATAGACGCGAAATTAATTTCGAGAAAAGGACAAAGCGCCATAAAAGAAGAGAAGAGAAAGTCTGAAACTTTTCCCTCCGGACTAAATATTTCTTCGTCACTTCATCTTATTTTGCTGTTTTGATATCCGTGTCGGGTTTAAGGCGTATATATTTGCCAAAAACTATTGCCAGTCGATGGGAATCGAACTTGAAACTGAAAGTACTTCCTGGGACCGAATCCTACTCGCAGGTTCCTGGCCTTTGATCAGCCGATAGATTACAATTGAAGTTCTGTTTAAAGGTATTGGTCCTGTGTGCACTAATTTTTCCAGATGAAACTCAGACGTTTTGGAACGACTTCCGATGAAGGGACAATAGTCCCGAAACGTCTGAATTTCATCTCGGCAAATTATTGCCCAAAGAACCAATGACTTTGAACAGCTCTTCACCAATGGCACTACACAGTTTTTAACATATTTTTTTATGTGTTAGGTTACAGTTGATCTTGCTTTGATACAAACTCCATTGCTTATTGCAAATTTTAAAGCACAAGAAAAACATAATAACACCTGCGAGGCCAAGTCACGAAGAAATCAACTGGGGCTGTTTACATGAGAAAATTCGCACCGGCGCGAGTTTCATACCGAGGCGACTTATGCCCCGGTGCGAGCTCACTCCGGTTCCCTCTCGCAGCTCTGTATTCGTTGACATGATACCACCGAAAAATGTCATGCTGGCGCGAGTCGCACCTCCGCGAATTCACCCCGGCTCCTGCACCGGAGCAACATTTCTTTTCGGTGCGAAATCTCGCGACGGTATCATGTAAACGGATACAGAGCTGCAAGAGGGAACCGGAGTGAACTCGCTTCGGGGCGAAAGTCGCCCCGGTATCATGTAAACACCTCCTTACAATAGGCTGGTATGGGAATGAGATCAGACATCAGGGCCTGGTTGTTCGAAAGCCGATTAACTTAATCCAGGATTAGTGTAAACTTTGGTTGCAGTTTTTAACTTTTGGATGAAAGTTTCTTTTGCTGCATTTTGCTTTTCAGAATTGACGTCCCCTAATCTAAAATTTTGCAGAATATCAGCGTTGAACAACGTTTGTGGATAGAGAAATAAACTCATTGGTTAAGTTTTAATCTTGGATTATGGTGAATCGGCTTTCGAACAACTGGGCCCAGCTTGAGAACCTTGGTGCCTTTTCCCTCAGCCATCACTCCATTGTTTGAGACACTGAGGGGTGGTCACAGGCAGGAATTGCTGAAATCCCAGTAGTTGTTTTACGTCCCTAAATTTGCTTGCGGGTGATCCAAACGTCCCAAGTGCTTCATATCTCGATGAACGCACAGCTGACGCATAAACCAATTCTTTTATAACTGAGACCGAAGATCGCTTCGCCCATCAATTGAAGATTGGCTTTGACGTCCAACCTCTCCCTTTCCGTTGGAGGTTTTATTTGTCGTAATAGTTACAAAAATATAGTTTTTCAAAGGTTTTAATCTGTTAATTGAACTGCTGTCGTCATCCATGTCTTAAAACTAAAGCTAAAAGTATAAAGTGAACTGTAGCAATCGATTGATAACAACATAATTCGAATGATTTGGAATTTCAACGTAGTACATAAATAATATGAGTAAGTCAGACGTTTAAGTTGAATTATAACATAGCTGGTACATTCGTGTAGTCAAATTAAATTGCGCGAGCGTGCTTCATATTCCTTTATATAATAAGGTGAATAGTTCGCGCGTTGTGATTGGTTCTTAGCTATGATCTATTAGAGGACAGATGCACAGATTACGTCATCACGACCCACTTTTTCCAGAAATGTGAAAATAAACAAGTTTTTCGCTTGCATTTTGTTTCTTTATTATATAAAACAAATAGATTCCATGTTACCGTGCGTCTGTTCAGTACTAGATCACAGAAGACGTCAAAATGTGGTAAAAACATCAGCGACACACTCGCCTGCGGCTCGTGTGCCACTTCTTTGTTTTTACCACATTTTGATGTCATCTGTGATCTATTACTGAACAGACGCACGGCAGCATGGAATCTATTTGTTAAATTGTGCACGCTGATGACGTAGCAGGGGAAACTCTTTACACAATATTTAAACTACCGAGTTGAAAATGCTATAAAAGAATTGGTTCGTGCGTCAGCTGTGCGCTCATCGAGATATGAAGCACTTGGGACGTTTGGAGAGCACTCAAGTAGCTAGATGTTGCTCCCGGCTACGCCTCGAGCAACTCTTACGCATCTTTCGTGCTCTTCAAACTTCTCGCGTGCTTCATATCTCGATGAACGCACTTGACGCATGAACCAATTGTTAATTAGAGTGGTTTTCGTGAGTGTTGAACGCAATTTCTCGGGTTTCCTCTCAGGTTGTTCTGTGATTGGTTAACAAAACTAGCGCCAGTCTCTCGATTGGCCTTTGAAATAAATACTTAAGACCAATGGTGACTTGCTTGCGAGTATTTTCCCACGCTTGACAGCGCTTGAAACCAACTCCTTGTATCTGTTTTGAGTTCTGATTGGTTCATGACGCTGTTTATGTTTGCTGCGATTAGTCAGAGTAACTTGAAAATCGCTCTACAATATGGCTAATGAAGTTATGAATCTTTGTAAAATTGTAAGTAATATTTACTCGACATGCAAAGGAAGACTACTGAGGAATAACATTCAGCTCTTAAAGCTTACGAATTAAATGCAGTAATGTGAATGATACATGAAATAAGTCGTATATGAACTGCGGAAATGAAATCAAGCCGGATCAGAAGAATGATCCTCGCAATTGTGAACGCAACTTATGCAATTGCGAAAAGAAGCCTGAAAAAATAAATCAGGACTTCAACGGGGTTTGAACCGTGACCTCGTGATACCGGTGCGATGCTCTAAACAACTGAGCTATGAAGCCACTGACGTCGGGAGCAGGTCAATTCCCGGGGGCGGGTACTCCCTATAATGGCCTATACGGGGAGGTACCGCCCGAAAGGGTACCTTTTTCACGCTTCACGTATATGAAAGGGTAGGGATTTCACGACTCGAAGTATATGAAAGGGTAGGGAAATCTGTCATTTAGGTAGTTAAATTTCATTAAAATATTTCGAACACATATCTTACCAATACATACCGTTCCAGTGGAAGTATATGAAAGGGGTACCATTTGTCAATGGAAGGTATACGAAAGGAGTACCTTTTCTGTCAAAAATAGTATATAAAAGGGTAAGGGGTCGGACCTCAGGGCGGAGCCTCCCCGTATAAAATTTTTAGTGCCCCCCCCCCCCCACCCCTCCGGGGTCAATTGTGGGTTCATATGTTCCCGTGAAAGAAATGAGTGTGAATGATACATGAAATAAATCATATATCAACGAGCACCGCTATCGCGAGGTCACGGGTTCAAATCCCGTTGAAGTCCTGAATTTTTTCAAGCTTCTTTTCGCAATTGCATAAATTGCGTACACAACTGCGAGGATCATTCTTCACGTAAATGTAACAATGTTAACAAAAACAAGATAAACTGCCACAAAGTATCCTGAACCGAAACAGGTACTCAAAGTTTAAACGAAAACTATCCAAGGCTGACAATTATGTTCCCAATACTGGGCTCCCTGTAGATTTTTCACAGGACTCATCATCATTATCTTCATCAACATCAGCCGACTCTACCGCAGTCGGTCACGAGCTTTCTCCATTCCTTCCGGTCGTGTGCCATGCTTCGTATCACTTCTGGCGTGGGTGGGTATGCCTGGCTGATTACGCCGGCAATATACTGATAAATTAAAACATCAGGTTTGGGCGACCAGGCTTACGTTGGCCATGCCTAGTTAGGGTGGAAAAAAGCGTACTTGTTGACCACTGAATCCCTCCTCCATGTTCTCTCCTAGATGCCTAAACTGTACAGACAGGTATTCGCGCGCTGATAATCTTCCCACTCTCTCTCTCTCTCTCTCTCTCTCTCTCTCTCTCTCTCTCTCTCTCTCTCTCTCTCTCTCTCTCTCTCTCTCTCTCTTCTCCCAACAGAAACTGTTTCGCTTCTTTTCTCGGAAGCACAACCCACACACTGCGCTTCTTGTTCGTTACGCTGTCTGTTTGCTCCTTGGCGGACTTGTTGGAGTCATCCCTTACTTAGTCTTTGTCATTGAACTCTGTAAAGGTTTGTTTTATTCTTTCATTGCACTTTCTTCGATTATTTCCAGTTCTGTGAGAACACGGACTTTCTATCGATGTGCTCAGCTATCTATTTGTTACTCTAGATATCTCGATAATGTTCGCTTTCGATGGTTTTTCACCCCTGTCTTAGCCTTTACGGGCTTTCTCTTAACACCTTTGATTCGCCATTGTGGCGATACCCTAGCTTTTACGTGATGTCTATAGTATGACGATAGCCCTTTTCATTCTTTTTTTCCCTTCTTTAGTATCTCTCCTTCCTTCTTCATGCAGTCTCCTTCAGTGTTGAAAGCACTCAGTACATGCCATATTTGAATGGCTTCATATTTTAGCAATTCATTTTGCCATAAACTTAAGATACCTTTAGCCTGATAATCTGAAATCTCAACCATCTTCCTCTCCTTTCCTAGAAGGGTCTCTCTTCCTCGCTCCCGATACTATTAAACTGATTGGAATATGTTTACAGTTGTATAACTTTAAGATACCTTTAAGATACACACATGATTTATCTTTTTAAACTGAAATTTAAACTGAAATAATGCGATTGGTTTTCATGCTTTGGTTCTATGACACTAAACAGATCATAAACCACTAGAGTCTTTTCTCTCTATCGCAATTTTCACTATTGACAGCAAAAGAGGTCTTTGTTGTTTTAGTTCCAAAGATAAGTTAAAAAATGCACTATAGTCACTGAAAATAAATTTCTGTTTTATCTTTGTGATTTCTTGTAATACTCCCTGTACACAGTGAATATAGAAATAAAAAACGCTCACCTGCCCGTGCCAAATGGATACTCACAAACAAAAGATGGCCTCAAAGGCGAAGCAGTTACTTCTTCTACTGGAGTCAGCTCTGAACCGATAACTACAACAGTTAATATAGGTATGTTACTACAGCGTTTGACAAACTAATACGGATACAATATGATTTAGTTTTTAAAGAGTAAGCATCCGTTTGGCCAGCAGCGATCGCGACCCATCGCCACTGACGCGGAAGCGTGATCTCCAAAAGAATTTTCAACAGTCTGAAGCCTTTTGTACTCATTTCAAAATCTTGAAAACTTTAACTATTTCATTTCATCTACAAGGATGTACCCTGCGAGCAGAGGCCCATCGACAGGAATGGGACACACTGGGGTTTGGCTGATGTAAGAGCTAATTTCTAAAAAAAGATATAGGAACTCCGATGTGCTCTAGGGGACTCTCCTAAAGTGCAGTTCGACCTCTTAACAAAGAACCTAAAAACGTTTACATTTTAAATTATATTACACTTAATTTAAAAGTAAGAAAAATAATCCAAACAAGCGTTACGGAATTTGAGAAGAGTAATATAAGCATACTAACCATTCATAAATTTGAACTGGGAAGAATTTATAGCGGATAAAACTAAAAAGTGTCTAAACTGGTAGTTTTTAATACTTAAACTCTTTTGAATAACGGATAACTTATTTGAAGTCACTATAAATCGATGTGTAATCACCAGTCATACATATCGAGAAGTGATCATACACTTTTAGAGGTGGAAGTAACGGAAAATAGGTGACGCCAACGAGCAGTTTGCATTGTTGATTGAGCTATATATGCACTATAAAAAAACTAACCGTTAAAGAAAAGATTACTGAATAAGATCGACTTCGGACAAACTTTGTTGGTATGACCATTGTTTCATTCACTCATTTCGTGGACACTTTTTTTTTTTGTATTTTGCCAGGTATAAACTTTACTACCCCAAATATCAGCTCAACGGTTCCGACGACACTTCGTCCTACACGAGTAGTAAATAAAGAGAAGAAAGGTAACTTAGCGACCATTGTTTTTACCATGTTCGTGTTGTTTTACCTCGCTCCCTTTAAGTTAAGCCGCCGCAAAAGTCTTGACACCAAGTATTTTTGGCGGATACTCAGTTTTCAAAACATTAACAACTGACAGTCATTTACATTTTAGTCAGTCAGTCAATCAGTGAGGATCCCCCAGGGGGGTCTGTGTTCCCGTGTTCCCTTCAAAATTTTAATTCTGTTCCCTTGTTCCCGTCCAAAATTACACCTTGTTCCCTTGTTACCCTTTCAAGATTAAATTTTATCTCTTATTCTTTGCAATACGTCCTAATTAACCAATCTGAACAAAACAAAATAACTGATTGAAGGTCTACAGTGTTGCTGATAAATTTTGATCATTATTTCTGTGATATTTTTGACTTTGTGAAAGTATTTCGTAACAAAAATTAAAACAAATCGTAATAGACACGAAAGATGGCAACAAAAACTTGCCAAGGAAATCAGAAAAACAGCAGAAAATCTTCTATCACCCCACGTTTATATAAAAAACGTAGGGCCTTGTAATTTGTTTGTTCCCCTATTCCCTAACCTATTTGATGTTCCCTTGTTCCCTACGATTTTTTTGCTTTGTTCCCGTGTTCCCATTGCCAAATTTCCCGTTGTTCCCTTGTTCCCCAAAAACCCCTGGGGACCCTCATCAGTCGGCTAGTTAGTGTGTAAGTAACTGCCAACGCAAACCAGTGGTCTCGTCATTCAGTAGGTCAGCCAGCCAGTCAGTCAGTCAGTCAATCATTCAGTCATTCAGCCAATCAGTCAGTCAGTCAGTCAGTCAGCCAGTCAGTCAGTCAGTCAGTCAATCATTCAGTCAATCAGCCAATCAGTCAGTCAGTCAGTCAGTCAGCCAGTCAGTCAGTCAGTCAGTCAATCATTCAGTCAATCAGCCAATCAGTCAGTCAGTCAGTCAGTCAGTCAGTCAGCCAGCCAGTCAGTCAGTCAGTCAGTCAGCCAGCCAGTCAGTCAGTCAGTCAGTCGGATAGTTAGTGTGTAAGTAACTGCCAACGCAAACCAGTGGTTTCGTCATTCATTAGTTCAGTCAGCCTGACATCCAGTCAGTCGGTGGGACGATCATTTAAATCACTAAGTCAACCAGTCACGGTCAGTCATCCAGTCAGTCAACCTTCGGTTCTTTTCAGTCTGTCAGTTAGCCAGTGAGTCAACCAGCCATCTATCTGGTCAAACAGTGAGTCAGTAAGCCAGGAAACAAGCAAGACAATCACATAGTCATTCAGTAAGCTAGTCAGCCTGTATATACGTTAGTCAGCCATCCAGCCTATCAGTTGGCCAGTCAATAGTTCGGACAGTCACTAAATCAGTCATTCAGTTAGTCATTCAGTCTGCCCATCTGTCCGTCTGACAGTCAGTCAGTCTCGGTCTGTCTGCCATTTAGGTCATGCAGTTGCTTTTCGGTTGATTAGTCGGGACTTTAAAGGAACAGTGTCACGGATCTCGCGCATGTGCAGCAGCGATACAACAACTTGAAAAAGCCGAGCTGGCAAGTTTTTTCAAGTATCGTCGCCGATATATATCTTCGATTATCAGCGCCATCCATATGGCACGGAACAAACAAACCAAAATCTCCAAAAGAGAAATATAGCTGAGCTTCAATGCGTATTATAAGAAATACTGGCCGAAATCAATCCTGCCGGGACCAAATTGAAGATGGCGGACAGATAAAAAATCTAATGAAGAATGATCATCGCAGTTGTGAACGCAATTTATGCAATTGCGAAAACAAGCCTGAAAAAGTTCAGGACTTCAACGGGGTTTGAACCCATGACCTCGCGATACCGTGCGATGCTCTAACCAACTGAGCTATGAAGCCACTGACGTTGGGAGAAGGTCAATTGTGGGCTCATATGGTCCCGTGAAAGAGAAGAGTGTGAAGTAAATCTGTTAATCACTCGAGAGCATCATCGCGCATGCTCGGGCGCGACACTGCTCCTTTAAGTAAGCAATCTCGTACCCAGAGTCCTCAGGCTCTTTGGCCAGCGGTTAGTCGCCAGGAGAAACTCTGGGATAATGGAAAAAAAATCAATTTTTTTGATTGGCTGGCCCGTAACGGCTTCCATTGTTTTACCCCAGATTTTCTGGAAAAAAGGCGGTCCATTATCCCAGAGTCTCTCCGGGCGTCCACCCGCTGACCAAACAACCCGAGGACTATGGGTACGAAATTGTTAATTAAGTAGATCGAGTGTTTTTTATAAGTATCGATAAGCTTGCTGCAATGTTTCCTTTCCGGCTCCATGACTCAGAAAAGAGTCGCAAAAATTCAAGCAAGCTGAACTTGCCGCGACGAAGTGTACGCATATCCCGTCGCTTGTGCTACGCGACGTTTTGCGCTAAACCACCGTTATTTTAGCAAAAACCGGTCGCGTCACTGCGGCTTAAAACAGAACAGTGATCATAGTAATTTTGCTTTTATTTTTATCACAGTATACAGAGTTATTTTGCTTTTAAAGTGAAATCTTCTGACTCGCGCAATTTGCATTTTTATCAGCCGAAGGAACAGGAAACGACGACATCTCTCTCCAGTGCCCAGGATCAATAAAAGTCATCCGTGTCCGAGCGTTTGGTATCTCTGGGGACAACAAAACTGTGGAGGACTTTGACAAGCATTGCCAGGCTAACCTCGCCCTGGTTGACATGACGAAGGTGTGCATCGTCAGCTTGAAAAGAGTTTACAAAACGAGTTACCCGCCGTTCATAAAGACGTTAGTGACGTACACATGTTCGTACACCGAGTTCGCCAGCTAGCAGCTATCCGTAGAGAAAGGACTAGATGCTAAAAATAATGAGCACACGTGATAAGCACGTGACTTGTGAAATAAGGATTCTTCAAAGAGATCCATTGCATTAATTCCGGCTGAACGATCAAACATATTCCTCCGACATCGTGTTGGATGAACAAGTTTGACCGTTTAGCCGCCTCTCTCAACTTTGCCTTGGAATGGTTTTCCACGTTTGGTCTGGCTCTAACATTTTCAACCAACATTTCGCATATTTAAGGAAGAAATGTTTGATAGAGCTCGCGCGAACGGAAAAAGCAACCAAAACACATATTTGGAAATTTCAGCGTACGTTAATATTCAAAAATCGTTCCTTGGACGGTCCGTGGGTCATTCGTCCATTCAATTTTCAATTCAAATTAAAAATTAAAAATCGATGTCAATTTTTGATTTTCCTTTCTTTTTTTCTCGCGAAATCAATAAACGCGTATTTTTAAACATTTAACTGTTTTCACGTTTATAAGGAACAAAAATAACACTTAGACTTTTATTTTTGTGCAGTTACCATTGAATAGAAAATCAAACAAGCTATGGCATTTATTTATCAGCAGGAAAACCATTGTCGTAATCTCGTTTCAGCTACGGTTACATGAATTTACAAGAAAGTCCAAAATTGAAAATTGCGATCAATTTTCAATTTTTGTTTTTGTGCGAAGAATTGATCAATCGTGTGCAGTCAGAGTGACAAAAGCACCCAAGAGGGGGTGGGGAGGGAATGCTTTGCCGCCATCTTGAATGCTGGAAAGACTCTAAGAGAACTAGCTTTAGGAAGGGAAGTGGGAAATTTAAACAGCTTGAGCAGTCTCCACCACTATCCCCGGCTAAAGGTGGGCGACGTAGGCATCGAGTGCTATGTACTTATTGACCGAGTCAGGTCGGTACGGAAAGAAAAATATTTGGCTCGAGGTCATGGCTTACGGACCAATGTTTTATCATATGTCCTCCTTAGACTCTTTGTGAGAGGCGTAGAAGACGAAACAACAAATTTGCACAGAAAATTGATGTAATGTTTTTTTTTTTTGTATTTGCTTTCTGGTTGTTAAATGGTTAAACGCGACGAAATGCTCTAAAATCGTATCCCTCGGGACCGTACGTGTTCCTAACAGGGCCGTACTGCATTTTTCGGCCCTGGCGTGCGTTTATCAATACCCCAGAAAACATTTTTGGCCCGAGAAGTATTTTTCAAGTTCGTTTTCAGTCGATTGGTACTAGCGACTTGGGCCGCCTATAAATAGGGTGCTTTCTTAAAAGATTATTAAAAATATTAGAAATTGAATTTTTGTCAACGACCCTAATGGAGTTTTCGGGAGTTTTGAGAAACGCGCGCCTACTTGCGATAAAATGCACGGCTCTCAGACGGGAATTTTCTCAATAGTTCGGGATGAAAAGCGCGTGGGGCCTTACTGGTCTCATGATAAGTAAAGATCCTGCTGTAAGTCAGCGGAAAACACATTCTAAAGTATGTGTGTTGCTAAGAGAAGCAAGGTATTTTATGGACATGTAAATACAAATCTGACAAACTGATGCAATAGCCATAGGATACATCATAAATTATTAAATAAATTTTCACGTATTTATACCTGATGAAAACCGACGGAGAATGTTAGACTTCGCATCGCAGCGTTTTACTTATCGGTTTCAAGACTTTCTCGAGTGTTTCCTTCTCCCTCATCAAAAAAGGAGCAAATTGAGAAGTTGGATGAATGTAAGATATGCACAAATGATGTAGACTAACGAGCAAATATATCAGAATTTTATTTATTTATTTATTTATTTATTTACAACCAACACTAACAGTTCAAGCGCACCAACCCAAGCAACAACTTCCTTGCGTTCTTCATTTGACAGGCAATTTTGCACGTGTATCCCGGCATACTTAAAACTAAACCTTTTAACTGGCCTCAAACTAACGCCTCTCCTATCAGGATACGCTTCGTTTAGCAATAAACTGACTTCAGAGTGTGTTTTCGGCTGAGTCACAACAATGATCTTTAAGCACTCGACGCTTACGTCGTCCATATTTAGTCGGAGATAGTGGTGAAGACTGCTCAAGCTGTTTAAATTTTTCTACTTCCCTTCCTAAAGCCAGTTCTCTTAGGGTCTTTCCAGCATTCAAGATGGCGGCAAAGCGTTCCCTCCCCCACCCCCGCTTGGGTACTTTTGTCACTCTGACTACACACGATTGATCAATTCTTCGCACAAAAACAAAAATTGAAAATTGATTGCAATTTTCAATTTTGGACTTTCCTCTAAATTCATGTAATTGTAGACGAAACGAGATTACGACAATGGTTTTCCTGCTGATAAATAAATGCCATAGCTTGTTTGATTTTCTATTCAATGGTAACTGCACAAAAATAAAAGTCTAAGTGTTATTTTTGTTCCTTATAAACGTGAAAACGGTTAAATGTTTACAACTACGCGTTTATTGATTTCGCGAGTAAAAAAGAAAGGAAAATCAAAAATTGACATCGATTTTCAATTTTTAATTTGATATGAAAATTGAATGGACGAATGACCACGGACCTGGACTCATTTTGTGACCCTTTGTGTAGTATTTCGTCAAACATTGTTTGTCTATTTAGCCACTGAACGTTGTGCATGGGAAAAACGATTTTGGACGAAAATGATGTATCGTTTAGTTGGGGCGTAAAATAGCTTGCGCTTCGCCCTGCATTGATTTATGACAACATTCTTATAGTGGTCGGTACAGGTGTATCGCAGTTAATTTAAGTTTTAAAGTTTTGATTAGTTTACAAAAAAATTGCTGAAACCCGAGAAGGAAATGTAATATTTTTTCTTTTGCATATTTCATACCAAATTAAGGTTAATAACTTTAATGTTTATTTTAAGTTAAAATATGGATTAAAAGGCGATACGTCAAAAACTCTCCATGAGATTCGCTGTTAATAAATACCACACAACACAACCAAGTTATCAAAGGAACTCAATTTTTAGAGCAAAGAAAAGGAATATGTATGGATGCAAATCATGAATATGACATGTACATTTTCAGTTTTATACCAATTGGTATAAACCGAAAATGTCCGACGATGTCCCGACGACTTACGACGACCTCTGAACACTTTAGAAGTAACTTCCGAAACAAATTTGAGCTCGTTTCCAATACCTCGATCAGATGCAAACTAAAACGCGACTTTTTAGCTCGTTCAAGTAAAGACTCAAATTCGACATAAAGCGCAGTTTATTGGAACATTTTTCGGGGAAATTGAATAGAATTTTTGTTGTTAATGTGTTAAAGAAAGCGTCATCCTAATTTGTGAATTGGCGTCGATGCGTGAGATCGAACCACAGGCGTGAGACTCGCGAATATTGCGTCAGAGTTGGCGGTTATACATTTCGTCTTAGTTTCTGTCGTGAACACTTTCATGTTGCCATGAACAATTGAACCTCGCCGGTTTGTTAGGCTCGATTTCCGCCGCTCACTCGGGTCAGGGCTTTCCTCACCGAGGAACGGGAACGGCTCACTTCGAACGCGTTAGCATCAGTCAGCTTAGGCTGCTTAGGGGGTCCGGGGGCATGCTCCCCCGGAAAATTTTAAAGTTAATGTCCCCTAAAATGGCGAGAAATGCATTTAAGGGGGTGTGGTGAAAAATATACTTTCAGCAACAAAAAGAGGTGTTTTCAAACAAGAATTTAATTACCTTTTCACTTAACTAATCATAACTGGCAATTAGTAACGTATCCACAAAGCTCAACTCAGCATACGATTGCCCTCGAGACATTGTACTGTTGAAAACAACCCAATGTGCATGTTTAGAAACACTCCCCTCTCTGTAGGCAAATGTTTTACCCCTGTAAGGGCTCACTGCCATGACATTTCCAAGAGGCACAAAAGACAAACAGCCTGCTACATGCCACACCAGAAGCGTATAATTTATGCTGATACACTCCTGGCCACACCCAAAGATGTGCGTATGTAGGTCAATCCAATGGATTATGCAAAGTCCAATAGCTGACCCAGAACTCCACACTTTTATGAAGAGTTCTGGATCAGACGGTTGGGTGGTGGGGAGTGGTGGGGGGTACAAGCGTATCTGGCCTAAGCAGTTGTTAATTATGCAAAATAAATTCCAAATTCCAATTAATTTTATTCTTGCCACAGACAAAAATTGTGTTAAAAACATTTGTTGCAAGGATAATTGCCTTTTTATGCTTTAAAATTTCCATTGGCAACTTTTGGGATTTCGAAGTCACATATAGTCATAAAGCAGAAGTCAAGAAAATTCAAGAAAATCCAAGTGGTAGCACAAGCCATTATCATATACTGTTGCCCGTAGACTCGAAATACTATTTCTAAGTTTGCCGCAGAAATTTGAATGAAACTGTATTTCCAACAATTAATGTCAGCTTTAAATTTTCAAAACTTAAGGTTCTCTTTCGAGGAATCTCCAACGTTGCAAACTCAAAGGCAACTCAAGGCTTTTTCTCAGTGGGGGGTTGGGGGACAGCTGCCTGGACCTGTTGAGCCAGACAAATCAAGTCTGTGGATGAAGTTGTTTTCTTTAGACTGAGTCATTTTGATTGTAGTGACTTGGAATTGTTTGCCATTTTCATGGCCGAGAAATTGGTTGGTTCACGGTGTGTGCAAATAGTAAACAAAAGGAAACAAAACCCCCTATTTAAATTTGCATGTATATGCACTATTTGCAAGGTTCATGCTAATTTACAGAGAGTGCCTGTCATGGTGCAACCTGGAACTAGTCTAGTATTGTGAAATGTTTAGTGTACTGGTTCTTGAATATACGGTGTTTTTCAAATTGACAGGACCTCAGAAAAAAGCACTCGTAAGAACCAAAAACACCTGCCTTTTCACACTTATTCGAGGTCGATTCTTCGGATACATATCTCATGCAAGTGCTGAAAATAGCAATTTGAAAATTTTCTGGGGACAATACCCCCAAGACCCCCCTACAAGTCTCCTCCCCTCACCGTTCCAAAAAACCTAGCTACAGCCCTGTTTCTGTTTAGTAGCCAAGAAAGCTACTTGTAACAAAGTGTTGCATAAAAATGCTTTATTTTCAAACTTTTAAAATTATTATATTAATTGCTTTATAACACCTTTTTAGACACACCATGTAGGTTTTCTTTGTTCATACTGAATAAATAGAGCAAAATATTTCAACATTGTTTACAGATATAGGCAAATATGGAAAAATAGTGTGCTTTCGAGAGGACATGAGTCTCAAAAGTGTTCTTAATAAATTTTAAGTTAAAGTTAAATAATCTTCAAGGTCTCACCATCTTTACCATTGATAATAAGTCTTGCCAAAAAAATAAAATAGAATAAATGATCTTATTACAGCCTGTTTCTATGGGAATAAATTATCACTGTTAAATTAATAGTTCACTTTGCATGGTAAATAAAAATATTGATTTGAAATTATTATAGAATATTAACTCTAACATTGAAATGAGCTGTACAGTGCTATAAAGGAAGATTCAGAAAAAAATTAATCCATAATTGAAGTGTTGACAGCATAACTGACCTATGTTGAATTTTAGGTCGTTTTTCAATTTTGCTCAGATTTGTCCAAATTCTTGCTTGTGAACTGCAATTTGATTGAAACATTGTCTGTTTGTTTTTTTTCACTGCTTTTTGTTTTCATTTTCAAGAAATAACATATTCAAGAAACTGCAATTTTCCTTGCAAACACGAAGAAATCAACGTTCCGCAAATTACATTACACCTTCTTTCAACTGAATTGCAGTTCACACGCAAAAATTCAGACAAATCTGAGCAAAAGATAAACATGACCTAAGAGTCAAAAAGTTTTTTTATGTTTGCTTTTGTTTTGCTTTACCACGTGATGTGCTTGGTTACCCAAATGCGCATTTTTTTTTTTTTACCCAAATGCGCATCCTTTTTCCAACAAAAGAAAACCAAAACCAATCAAGACTTGCTCTAACACATTTTTCCACTGGTTACACATGTGTTTGTTTAAAATTCTGATCAATTTGTTGCATTGTGTACATCTGTGTATTGTGATTGGCCAGAGTACTGGTAATTAGTTTGGTTTTGATTAACAACGCCCGGCAAAAAATCACTCTGCATTGAAGACTCTTGAAATCACTTGGGCTAAAAGTGCAAAATACATTGGGAGCTTCACATTTCTCAATATTCTCCAATTATGTTTTTGCTCCTTTCACTTGATCAAGACTTAGACTGCACTACTAAAGGGTGAAAGCTGAGTCGTCCAAATAAATACTGTACATAAGTAAGAAAAGTGTGTCACATTTTGAACATGTCGAGCAACTTATAACATTTTGTCACAAAATGATGGATTCTACGGGTACTTTCAATAATCATTATGACTGGGTAAATTACTTAATCTCATACTACCGCCAAATAACTGACAATATAATTCTTTTACATGTATGACAGTGTTTGTTGACAATTAAAACAAACCTAAAGCCTGTTCAACTGTTGACATGTTACACACTGCGGCAATAAAATTATAAGTCATTTAAAATCCAAACAAAATTTGCCAACAGGTTTTGATAGCAACAGATGAGTGACAATTTCAACACACACAAAGAAAGACTTTCCAGTTTTGAAGACACATTTTAACACACTTTGAAATTATGTTGGTAGTAGGCCACGTTTTTTGGTTATTGCTAAAGCTAATATCTTCAGCTAGATAATCTTTGCTAGAATAAAAGCATAAGCCCTGTATTCTGCCCGCATGCGTTAAAGATGATAATAATAATAATCACTTTATTAAAGTCTCAAATCGTTCTAGCTGAGCACAGATGCTCTACTAATTGAGGAGACTAAATCAAATCAATGCTAAATCAAAAAAGATGTTATTTTGTTATAAAATACAGTAACGACCTCCCAATTCCAGTTAAATTAAGTAGCAATACAATGTGCAAATAAAGCAGCTTGTAAGTAGTGGACTATCTTTCTGTCTCAATTCCAGCTAGTCCACAACACTACAGTTACAGGTACTTCATTCCAAGCTCACTTATATGTTTGTATGTAATAGTTCTTTAAATGAATGTGTTGTTGTTTTAGTGAGCTTAATTCACACAAAATTTAGCAGCAACGTCAAGTCACACAGGGAAGTTCCTCAGTCATTGACCACCACTGACGTTCCAGTTTATGTGAACATTTTTTTCACCAGTTTTTTACTCCTTGGCTTACCAGAGTACATGTACCTTGCCAACTAGTTCTAACATATCCAGAATTGTTTTTAACCTTCTGTGGCTTTCCACAAATTACTCCAATTATCATATCATCTAAAGCATGTGCCTTGTTAGTTTTCAAAATAAACTTACGACTTTCACCTACATAAACGTAATGGTAATAACAATGATGAAGAGGATGACAACGGTGCTGATGGCCATTATGAGAAGGAAGAGAAGAATGATAATAAAGATACATGTACTTTTAATTAATAACTGCTGGTAAGTCTTTTGCAGTAACAATATTTAATAAAATTATATTATTAAAAATTAAGGGATATAAAAAGTGTTGAAACAACAAGATACAAAAAGGAGTCAAAAATGAACTTTACACTTTTTAAAATGAACACTAGGGAGCCATCCCTGATTTTAGGTGGTAAAGCATTCCAACTTCTGGGGCTGCTAAATTTGCACTTTCTATCTCCTGTTGTTTTAACACATTTTTATCAAATTATTATAATCACCATTCTTTTCCTTCTGTTCTTTTTTTTTCTTTTTTAACTAACAAAACAATTTCAAACAGCAGAAAAAAGATACGATAGATAGACAGATAAGATGTTGTACCAGGTTGGCTTCTTATCAAACAAACACTGCAGTGGATGGGTCACAGGGGCACAGATGCCCATCTTTTGGCCAAAGAGAATAAGGCCCAGGTGACACATGCTGTATGTTTCAACCCTTTCATCTTGGTAATCCACAAACTGTACATGCACAAGAAAATAATTCACTCTGGCTGATTATTTTATGACTGTGCCATTGGAGTACTTGTGTTGTCATCAGGGTCACTTTGTTGAGAACCACTTTCTTCTGGGCCCTCAACATTCTGTGAGTACAGTTTATCATCCTCCTTTATACCATGTCGTGTCAGCATGTGTTTCTTCAGGTTGTGACCGATGATGAATTTGCTGCCACAGAGTTGACACTGGTATGGACGTTCACCAGTGTGGCAGCGGACATGTGCCTTCAGCACGTTTGACCGTGCAAAAGTCTTTCCACAGTAGACACACTTGAAAGGTTTTACTTTCTGATGAATTGCTAAATGCTGGTTTAGATTCCCACTCAAGTTGAAGCCCCATCCGCAGATTTTGCAGATGTATGGACGAGCTCCAGTGTGGGAGCGCTTGTGACGCATCACTGAATTGGCTGAGTCAAACTGCTTGTGGCAGATATCACAGCTATGTTCTTTGCCATCTACATCTTGATCATCAGAATGAAGTTGAGAGCTCTCTGTGTGTTCGCCTTGATCTGGAGATGCCGCACCCACAACGTTGACCACACGCGGCATGAAAGATGGCAGCTGGTGAACTGGTAATGAGTTGGGATGGGCATCCTGTGAGCTTGTTGGCATGGCAACAGAGTAACTCTCAGTTGGAACTCTGTGCATTATACTCCTATGTTCAGAATTCTCATCTGGGTGTGGAAAAGTATCATGTTCATTATTTTGATCTGGTGAACGATTATTTGTTGGTTGAGGGACTTCGTTAGGTTCTGTCTTCACCTGAACTGTGTTCTGTAACACAACTACTGGTGTTGATGCATGTGAACACTGTGCTTCTTCTCTAGACACTTTTAATCCTTCATTTCTGATAACATGTGGCCTATGCACCATGGTTGGATGGTGGTGTGGAGGACTATTCTCTGAACTCACAAAGTTCGAGTCAGAGTCGTTTTCTCCTCCACTAGTCTCTCTTGAATCACTTTGGATGTCTATGACAACTGGATGATCTTCACTAACAGCAGGACTGGAGCCATTTGTTGAGGAGCTTTCAAGAGTGGGAAAGTTAGAATAGCCGACTGAATCTTCACCTGAAAAGGGAGCTGCTGCATTTCCGTCACAGTTCTCTCTGTGTTGAGTGGACAAAACCATCTCCTCAGCTTCGTCCATGGGAACCCTGATGGTGCCATTTTCAGTGCTGTCACATAAACCTGGGGAGTCAACCGATTCTGTGCAGTGGACAGAATCATTGGTGGTACCAAACCTGGCTCTCTTGCCTCTGGAAGCTAAATTTGACACAAGACTCACATCTTCTCTGTGAAAATGCATTCTCTGAATGGACTTACTGGCAAGGCTAAGATTAGGACTAGAAGTTGGCGAAACTTTACGTGGGAAGACAGATTTCCGAGCCGTAGTTTTCTTTCGACGTGATGAGGAAAAAATGCTTGAATGAGAAGAGAAGTGGTTATTGTCCCTTCTGGCCAGTAGCAAGGAGCTGCCGTTGTTCTGTCCATGATTTGTTAAGCTTTTTGGGCTACCTTCAGGTGAAATATTTACTGTTAGGGGAGTTGAGTGACTGACTTGTTGCAATATCTGGTATAGATGCAGAAGGCTCCTGTGCTGGTGGTTTGATTGAAATAATCTTGGTATGTTTGAAGGTGCCCCATTATAGAACTGCCTAGTTTCAGCTATGTCTCTGTTCCCTTGATGAGGATAATTTTCTATAGAAGGTTCTGGTCAGGAGAGAAAAGATAGGAAATATGAGTCCATCTGCTGACTCACTGATCACCTAGCATGTTGTTGTAAATTTATGAACATTAAAAAAATAATAATAATAAAATAATAATAATAATAATAATAATAAAATAATAATAATAATGGTAATAATAAAGATGATCATGACAATAACAATAAATTATAATAATAATGCAAATGACTAAGGACCAGCTCTCAGTAGACTTATTAGCTCAGTTGGTAGAGTACTGCACCAATATCAAGGTCATGTGGGTTGGACACCTGTACAAGCCTGAATTTTTTTTCCAGGCTTTATTTTCACTACTGCTTAAGTAGTGTTCATAACTGCAATAATCATTCATATCTTCAATCAATAATAATACAGCTGGACCCCACTAATTTGAACTCGCTTATTTTGAATTCCCAGTTATTTCAAACTCAAACCCACTTCCCTTGGATTTGCCCTCGTATTTTCAGTCATTTACCATTGGATTAGGCAACCATTCAGCTGAGTGGAAATTTTTCTGTTCCCTGGATAATGCTCACGTTCCACCTAAATTTGACTACCATGTAATCAAACCAGTTCTAGACCCCCAAAACAGAAGGTAATATTTCAAAAGCTAGCACCTATGTAAATACTAGCTTCCCACATGCCCTGTATTAAATTATGTAACAACTTTTATTTACCATGGGTGATTATTTCATATTTTGCTTCTTCAAGACGAGATTGGTCTAACGTCAACACACATGGTAAAGGATCCTCTGTTTGTGGCCTCAACGCTATCACAGTCCCCTTGTTCCTGGGATCAGCTTGATACAGCAACTTGATGACACTTAAAGTTGTTCCTCGCTGAACTCTGAGAATAGGTTGGCCATTCTTTAAAAGTAAAACCTGCAATGAAGAGCAGTACAGCTGTAATTTGTTTATTCATTTATCTTTCTGGGATCCTATTTGTCATGACTTGTCCCTTTCAAAAATAGGTGGAATGGTTTTTAGTGCAAAAATTGTGTGGGTTTTAAGTTTTGCGGATTTTGCGGACTGTCTTCAATCTGCACAAATAGATTCCCGCAGAAAAAGTCCCACAGAAAAGAATGCTGTAAAAATTTACTCCCTTCAGTCCAATATAGAACTACTTGACATTGATTTTGAATTGAAAACAGCAGCTCAAACTTACATTTGTAGATAAACAAAACTACATGGTACTGTACACATACGGTACTTCAACATCGTACTGTACTGTATGTCAATACACAGAATGCAATGAAATGTCTCTAAGTAGAGTGTATTGTAACTCAACAAGCAATAAAAGATGAAAATAGTAAGATTCTTTTTTATTAATGTTCTGCTGCTTGAACAGAAATTGCAAAAATTAGTTCCTAGTAAAATTCAGTAATCTTGAACTGAAGAAATTTGTTCCTGTAAAACACAAAAATCACTAATCCACAAAATATAATTCCTGCAAAATTTTCATTCTACACAGTGTTAGCATGAAAACATCAAAATTATGATATTTAGTCAAATGGACTTTACTTTGGAAATTCTTTCCACATACAAGAAGTGTAAATTAATCAAGATGTGAAACAAGCATAACTTTGGTAGTATTAGCAGTTCTAACTCCATCTAGCAATAGGATAAGTTTTTTTCAATTTTTAAACTTTCATTCTCCTCCATTCTTTAACATTACAGGTAGTAATTTGAAAGCATAAATTGAAAATAAAATGTCACTATAAATGTTCAAGAAATCTTCAAATCATAAGGAAAACTGAGCTACACAAGCTTGAAAGGTGTTCAACTTTGAAATGTTCCAGTCCTAATTGTCCAACCTGAATTTCTAAGAGATTCCCTCAGGAGTGGATATAGAAAAAAATAGTTACAGTTAAAAATATTTCCAACAAACATTTACATTTCAAAATATGAAATAAGATTGATGATGAAAGAGCGTCACTTGAAACAGATAAAATATTATGATTTATTGATTGAAAACTACTTGCAGATTTACTACTCCAAGATTGGCTGTTAGATTTCAAACGTTCAGTACCCCAAAACCCTTTCTTAAGCCCAAAAGTATGAAATTATAATCCCAAGTTCGAGGCTCACATTTTTTCCTGTTACAGTGAAAAAGAAGGATTGTTTTTCCTTCAACATAAGAGGAACTAGAACAATATTACACTGCAAGTAACATCGAGATGCGTCAGTTTGTTAAAATTTTAACCTTAACGGAAAAGGAAAACTTCAGTTTCATTCAAGGTATCTAAGGGGTAAGTCTTTTTCTAAAGAGTGAATATAAAACCGAAAACAAGCCACGTTTTTACTACTGAACAATGACTACACATGTACAGCGTCAATTGTCAAACGGGGAAGTAATTTAACTTTCGCAAAAAACACAAATACCCGATCGAAGCTGATAAAAATATATTCCGTGGCCAAAACTAACTTTTCACCTAAAAGGTCTTCTTAATGAACAAAAACGAGCAAAGAAAACGTCCTTGTTCATTAGAATCAATGACAAAATAATTTACACATCTTAGTTTGTGAATGAAAACGTGACTACTGTCATAAACTTGATAAATGAAAAGGTAGCGACAATTTGCCCCACTAGAAAACTCTCGATGCTTAACCAAACAAGTATAAATATCTTTCGTTAAAAGATAAGCATGATCGTGACTTTTTACCTCATTTTGTCGGACTTGAATACGTGCTAAGTCAGACGCCATGTTAGAAAATAAACTGAACAAAACATTTCCCACAATTCCACAAAATATGTTTTTCCCGGTCTTTATCAATGACAGGGCAAAATGCACTCAACAGGGAGGGGAAAGCAATACTAACAAAAACAACAGTTTTAAAAACCTAGAGAGCTAAACGGCAAGATCTCAACGCCCTTCAAGATAAATTTATTATTTGAATAATTTCGAATGATAATTCAATTTTTGTGTCCCATTTAATCAATAACAGCGGAAGAAGTTATGTTTTAACGTGACTAACTCTACCCCTGTGAGGAGTGAACCTGAGATTTCCTTCTCGGACTGTGAACGATCATGTCTTTCTTTTCCGAAGCAACTCACCGGTTTTTGCCAGTTCCTGAGGACAGAAGAATCGAGACAAAACCATTTTTAGATGCTGCAAGTGAAGTAGTGCCTTTTTTTGGTAAGTAACTGTTCTCGTTCAAAGATTAAAGCGAAGATTTTTCTTCATTCATATTTATATTGAGTCTCGTGGCAGATCATTAAGTGGCCAAGATGATAAAAACTTAAGCTCAAGCTTACTAATATTTCTTTTTCTAATGTTCCGAGGTTATGCATGCTGCTAACGCATGGCTACATTGTATTCTAAAGTAATGATTAAAATAACATCTGTTTTAATCTGTTCCGCATACGTAAGCTTATACCTTTAAAATCAGCCACTGTATATCTTATGTTTAACATTATTTGATCATGCACACCATTCTGGTGTGATCATTGCATTATTGTTTGGCACAGTCATATTTATATGCACCTATTAGTGTTAAGCTGCAGGGGAAAGGCCGGGGATAGGCGGGGGATTTCACCTTGCATCAATTTTTTCTGTTCAAATCCCAACCCCAGAAAAAAAATGTCCAGATAATAATAATAATAATAATAATAATAATAATAATAATAATAATGATAATGATAATGATAATAATAAAATAATAATCATAACAATATAATAATAATCATAATAACAAATTTATTTAACCACAGGATCCCTATTACTAAAAAGTGGTCTTCTAAAGAGCTGTGCGCATTAACCCTAATAAATATATTACCTAGTACAGTGAAACCTCTATTAAGTGGTCTCCCAATTAAGCAGACACCCTCTATTAAGCGGGCACTAAGCCAGGTCCCGAAATTAATGTCTTATATTTCCCTTTATAACGAACCCTATTCAGCGGACACCTCTATTAAGCTGACACGGACACTAAAATGAATTGTATTTGGCTAATTTCTATTGTTAAAAACCTTTATTAAGCAGACACCAGACTGAATTGACAATGTAGTAGTATTGGATTAGTAACGTCCTTGAAATACTGTAGTTGATTAATAAAGACAAATCAATACATTTAGCTGTCAATAAACTGTCGATTAGACCGATATCTGGCCGAGCGAGACAAATGTGTCCAGAATCTTTAAAGTACACAGCAAGAGCTCGAATAAGAGCGGACACTGAATTCAAAACTGACATTAAAAGCATCTGCAAAAGTGCGGAGCAAGAGTTCCTAAAGGCTGACTAACCGGTTTTCATTATCATGAAACCGATCGGTGGAGATCCGAAATCAAACACGGAAAATGACCGAAAGTTTCTAACAAAACCACAAACACTGATGTAACTACATTTTCAAAAACCAAGAAAGGAAAACACTCGGCGCCTAGAGAAAACACTGTATTGCTCAACAATATATACAAGATAGCAGAAAACCTAGAAAAGGAAATAGCTGAGTTCAGCGATCTAATGTCAGCTCTAAAAGGCAAGGATAATAAACAATTTAAACAGTAAAAATGCCTGTTCACTGAGTCATTAGATAATGACAGGGCCAAACGGAAACCTTTAACCAAACAACTGTTGAACAGAAAGCGGAAAGACCGCAAACAATTCAAAAACAAAAGAAATATAAATGCGAGGCTTGAAAAAAACAAAAACCACATAAAAATCCTCTCTAACAAATATCTCACCAATGACCAGATTAACCTTCTGGCAAAAGGGCTGAAATTTATTCCCACACCCGTGACTAACGAAGAGCAAATACAGCGGTGACTCTTGCAAAACTTTGATAGCTTTGCAAGAAGAATGAGACTACAATACATTTTTCACGGGCAGGAAAAAGAACCACATCCATTCCATGTTAAATCCACATGGAAACCGCCAATACAACCATCAATCGCCCTAGAGAGCTATCTAGAAGAGGTTAAGGTAAAACTTGTGGAAACCAAACTCACAAAACCAAAAAAAATAATCTGCCACCAGCCGAACAAAGGGCACTAAAGGCATTAAAGCAAGACAACGAAATCGCCTTTTTTTAAGCAAACAACCTACAATATTCAGGTGGCAATCTGGTGAGTACCCTCTGTTTGACAGAGTGTGATCCCCCTTTGAAAAATCCTGGCTATGCCCCTGAAAAAGGCAGATAAAGGGATGACCACCGTTGTGTTCAACACATAAAAGAAAATCAAAGAGGGTCAAATTCAACTAGATAACACTGAACACTACAGGTCACTTGAAAAACCAGTGGTAGATGAGAAAGCCGCAAAGTCCAACAACTAGTTAATGAACTCTATCACAAAAACCACATAGACGAAACAGCTAAAAAATGGTTTTGTGAAGCACCAAACCCGCCTCGAATTCCAGTTTTCTACACTCTGACAAAATTCACAAACCGATACCAGTCGGGAGACCAATAATATCAGGGTGCGATGGCTCTACAGAGAAACTATCAACATTTGTTGACAGACTTCTTCAGCCTATAGCAAAACAGCAGAAGTCATATCTGAAAGACACCACTGATTTTATCAACTTCGTAGAAAGAACAAAAGTCCCAAAGGGGACTATCCTTGTTTCAATTGACATAATGAGCTTATATACAAATATACCACAGGAGCAAGGAATCCGAACAATATGCATTCCATAAAAACAAACCTCCCATTCCTACTCAACAGCTTCAAGAAGCGCTAAGGCTTATTTTGCAAGAAAATTTGTTCCAGTTTAATGGACGAGATTATCTCCAAACACATGGAACTGCTGTGGGGATGAAAATGGCTGTTGCCTTCGCCAATGTCTTCATGGCAAAAGTCGAAACAGAAATTACATGCCAAAGCGTGATTAAACTGCTCGTTTGGAAACACTACATAGACGACATTTTCTCCCTCTGGAACACAAACAGAGGAGATATAACACAGTTCATTGAGAAAGCAAACAAACACCACCCTACAATTAAATTCACGGCTGAAGTTTCAGAAACTGAAATAACTTTCTTGTAGTAGTAGTGGCCTGACTGTTCCATGTTACTGTGGCCCTATAATGAAAAGTCATTCTTGAGGGCCTCAGTGTTCGACTGCGGAATCAACAAGTTAATAAATATGTAATGGGCACCCCAAAGATTATGTCTGTGGATGGTATTTACACTGGTGAATTTATCAGATGGGTACAAGGGTATGTGTATTAATGTTGGATGTAAAAAACAGAAATGTATCTAGCCTCTAAGAATAATAGGGAAAAAAATTTTCAGGCTAAATGGCAATTTTATATTAATGCTTGGCATACTTGTTTGGTGGCCTAATAATGTAAATAGTATAAGAGGGTGTTATTGGTGACCTGTATTAATTGCATTGTACTTATGGCTCTAAATGGAATTAAAAAATCCCAATAATAATTCATGAAGAAAATACAAAAGAAATTAATTTTTAAGGAGTGTCCTCATATCTGATAAAGACACGGCTACATTTCACATCTGATTTCCTAGACCAAAATAACCAGCCAAAATCTAAATTTTAGTGGAAGAATGGATAGATGTACATGAGTAAAGTTTTTAAGCCATTCAATAAATTCGCAATTCATGTTTTATCAAGGCTAAAACACTTGGCTCTGCCTCGTGTTTTAAACTTGATAAAACACTACTGCTCATTTATTAAACATTACATAAAATGTGAAAAAAAAAAATTGTTTTGCAAACAAAAAGACCACCATAGTGTACTGGTAATCAAGCACGGCATTGAAGAAACAGCTAGATGCTAAAATTATAGAGCCTGATGGCAGGGTTTGAAATAAGCGTTTGCCCACTCACCAATGCAAGTGTCAAGCCTGTCGGGCAAGTGGAAATACTTGCCTGCTGTGGCAAGTGGAATTTTCATATTCTGCTGTAACTGATTGTTTTTGTCAAAATGTAATCAAAACGTAAATATGCCAGTACTTTTCAGTTCTGAAAGCTTTAGAAACATGGTACATAAACACAAATTTCCTGATTGGTAAATATATAAGATGGTTTCTGTTCAAGTGATAATACATAAAGTATCCAATTGTAGTGATGATACTGCTGGTCATTAAACAAACCTTGCCGCTGAGAACTAGATCTGATAGCGGATCCTATTTGGCAAGTGAAAACGTATCCAAGCGAGTACAATCTGAACGTTACTTGCCCAGATGGCAAGTGCACCCAAAATTTAGTTTCCAACCCTGCCGATGGTCTGTTTTAGCTGCATCTGATCCACAGACTCAACAAATGATCAAAAGGCCCTGCCATAGGCAAACTTCTTACTTCAAATCGCTGCCTATGTCCTCTATGTCTACCAGTGCCAGTTACTCCTAAAAAGCAATGGCACTTACATATATTAATAATAAGATGGTCGACTTGAAATAAGGGAACAGCCACCTTAACTTGATAGTGTGGAACAAATTTAGTAATAGTCAACCTGCAAAAATCTAATTAGTATAGGTTTTCCTGACAACCAACAGGAGTAATTCCCAGTGCAAGAGGATCTAGTTGCAAATGTTTGGTAATCCATTTTTCCTGAAGATTTACATTCAACTGTCCTTCCCTTGGAAGCTTAGAGTTTGGTGCACCCATTATGACAGTATGAAATGCAATAATATGGGTTTATTTCTTACCTTACAGAGCATGGGACTTTCCTAGCATTTGTTCTGTTTCTCTTGCAAGACATTAGATAGTAGCTAGAGTTTACCTCTTTCGGTGTGAAATAATACACATATGCCAGCTCTCCCAGATTATTATAATTTTGCTTTTGTCATTGCTACTGTTGGGTACAGGTGGGTGTCCACTTCATTTGTGGGAGGGGTGGGTGTATTGAATTATTATAATTATTTTTTTGGCTGGGTTGATAATGAGGGGGGGGGGGGGGATAAATTAGAGCAAAAGGAAAAATCTTCTGATTTCAACTCTCTAGAGGTGGGCGTCTCTGATAATATTGTTAGGAATATCCCATGGATGTTATTTGCCACAGTAACACATTTTAACTCTTGCTTGATAGATGTCCTAGGAGCCACAGCATTTGCACCTGTCAAGTCAGACATCAATGGTAACATAAAGGTAATTTCATGCCATTCTTTTTTATTCTATATGTTACATGTAGATGATTATACAATTTCTGATATAATGAATGCAATCATTCAATTCAAATCAAGTCAATTTATTTAAGTTGGATAGCATGGGGAGTGTTTGCCAAGGGGTCTTGTTTTAAATGTTCGAATATTCCCGATCGAATTGGATTTAGACGTGCTGGTTTATGAGGAGAGGGGAAAACCAGAGAACCGGGAGAAAAACCCCTCAGAGCAGAGAAGAGAACTAACAACCCACAAATGACGTCGAGTCTGGGAATCCAACTGGGGTCACATAGATGGGAGGCAGTGTTTCTCACATCGGTGGGAGGCAAGTTTTGTCACCACTACACAATCCCTGCTCCCCCCCATCGGGTGGAAGTGGGGTGGGAAGGATCCATGAGATGTATTAGCTTATTTTTATTAGCCTAATATTACTCTAAGTCTTTCTGAAATATGTGCAGTAACCCTCAAGATTGTTCTGAAGGTAATTTTAATCATACATCATTGCTTGCAAAAGGCAAAAAAATCTGGGAATCCTCTACTCAATGTCCATTGAAGATGCTAGATTATTGCCTTTTTTTCCAGAAACTTAGAGACAGATATGCCCAAGATCCAGAAAAATTCAAAACACTGCAGGACATGGTGGAAACTGAAATAGAAGCAGGGACAACCCTTGCAAAAAATTCTGCCACAGATGCCTTGCTCTGGCTTAAAAGGTTGGTGATGCTGCCAATATCTTTTTAAAGCTCTTTATTACAGTTGTTCCAAAAAACAAACATTCTGGATTACAATAAACAATTAAATAAAATTGAAAAGGCATCTATTAATAGCAAAGATAAAAACGTTTGGTCCTAATCTGAGGAAGTACATAGAAGGAACCACGATTCCTTAGCAATCTTGTTTTTCTGGGAGGGAGTAGATCTACCAAAGGACCTTCAATAGAAGTAGTTATACTCTTCCACAACTTGTTATCTGCATGAGGCATCTTAAATGAAATTGTGTCAGTAATTATTTTAAGGACGTTCTGGTGAAAATCTTCCCACAGTGGACATTTTTTTCACTTCTCGCCTAGAGTTAGGACACAAGTGACTTATTCCAAAATTAAAAAAATTAATGGGAGTCACCGACTTTGCTTTGGAGGAAAGGGCACTAGAAAAATTGCCCTATTTGATATAAATCAGCCATAATAACAAAGTATAGCTTCATCAAATTAAATCCATCAAAAATCGTAGAGATAAACTGGTAAAATGAAGATTTCTTTGCATACATGTACGTCTTAAGGAGTGGATATTTTAAATAATTTCACACCATTAGGGATGCCATAAGCATTGAAGCTAATCCTAAACAAGCGTCCTCATAAGCGCCACTGTTTTAACCACCTCTGGAATTTGATGGCACAACGGGGGAAATTTAAAAAAAAAAATGTAACTTCTTACAGTGAGATTTTTTTCATTTCATCAGTTTTGGTAGAGAATAAGTAGAGTAAATGATTCATGTAAAAAAAGTTAGGGGTCACCGACCATGTAAACTAGTGAAATTGGTGTGAAGTTTACAACTCCATGTTTGTTTAGTTGGGGACAAATCAGTCGTGACTAACGCATGACATAATATTGTTGTGTTACCTGCACAGTTTAGTTGCGCCGAACGATTTGCATGAATGCAAAATTGCTCTGTTTTTTCTTTTAAAACCACCTGCTTAGAAAACAAATATGACACAATAACAAACAAAGAAAGTCTTGTTTAATGTAATCACTTTTTATCATAACATATGAGTAACAAAATTTAATACCCCTAGCCCTTGTTACAGGCCCGAGTTAAGGCAAATTTTAGCCTCTTGTTAGAAATGTCCTACAGTTGTTTAACATAACTTATTTTAAGACTTGATTTTCCTTCAACTCCTAGGGCAATGCAATTTATTATCATTTTTCTTGAGGATGTTAGCACAGGAGAGCAAGATCTAGTCAAATGTGCCAAGAAAGCTTATGAGGGTTCATTGAAGAGATTCCATGGCTGGATGGTCCAACAAATTTTCTCTGTAAGTTTTGAAAGCCTCCGTGCAATTCTGTACTCCATGAGAATGTTTTCTCTTCAACTATCCTGCTTTTTTCCAGAAAATTGTCAGATGATTTAAAGTCCATTTTGTTTTTTTTCTTTGTCACCATTGCCATCACTGTTGGCTTCAATCGCATCACCAGCATCTTCGTTGTGTGCTTTGTTATTGCCTTATTGTCACCTTCATCTTCATCTTGGTCTTATTATTTTATTATTATTATTGTTGTTGTTGTTGTTGTTGTTGTTGTTGTTGTTGTGGTTATTGCTGTGTCATCACTCTTCAAACCCCAGCAGAATACAAGTAAATGCTCCCCTCTTGGTCCAGTTCCTACAGTTGGGACCACTGCAGCCTATTACTCTGTCAAAGAAGAATGCCCCTATGTTTGTACTGGACACTCCCTTTTCCACTTTCCCTGTGAAATCCATTAAAGTAACCCCATTATGGCTAAATCTTTGTAGTCAATAAATTGATGACAGCCTGAATTAATGGAGTTCTTTCTTTTCCTATGTTCTGTTGTGAGAGTATGGGTCTAGTGAGTGGTGAGAGGCGAATTTATGGAGAGACGCGAAAAATGCGGTGATCGTCGTGTTTTCTTCTCCTGTTTGTATAATTTTGCTGTCCATCACCACGAGTGGCGTCCCGAAAACGTTATGATTGCTCGCTGGGTCTATTCTTAGAAGTAATTCATCCTGACTTAGTCAGGGGTCTATAATCGTCCTCTTTGGGAAATCCTGGACAATGTTCACAAAACTGCGCAAATTTTGTCTTGTAGCTTGCCATGAAAGCTGTCCCATATCGCAAGGACTTCATGGACAAACTGGGTCGTGGGAAAGTAGACGAAGAGACTGTTCTGAAGGAAATGAAGGACTGCCTCGATCTTTTGTCTGCAAATATAAATGTTGTGGAAAACGTTTATCAGGAAAAAGAGTTGGACAAGTCACAGAAGGTTTAAGCCTTGGAGGAAAATTGAATTGAAATTATAAATGTATTAGGGGATTTTTAAATATCAAATATAACAAGGAGTTCTTTGTAATTGCACGTGGCTCGCACATCTTTTCACAAAAGTGTTCATGGAATCGGGGGAGAAAAGGAAAGCATAACGTCTCTCATGTTTAATTCAATGTTGTATCTAGAATTCTTCTTATAAATATATTTAGTTTT
>JAEMWC010000703.1:0-42500 GCA_016490735.1 Pachyseris speciosa
ACGCTACTTTCAAAACAGCGAATTGATCAGCTGCTCCACCAAATTATTTGTGTGCCACACTTCGTGTGTTGTCACTTGAGTCAATCTGCAGCAACGCGCGACTTGCGACTGATTTATTTTGTTGCGATTTGAAATCACCAAATTCAATTTCAAGAGTTAAGCAATCATCTCTCTCTTGGGAGGAGGTCTAGACACTGTTTTGATAAAGTTTGACCGACAAAAAAAATGATTGTTGAAAAAGAACCGTTTTCTCCCGTCAATTTATATGCCAAGCTCGACTTACTTATGGGGAAACAAAGGGTTAATAGTATTTTTTCCGATTGACAGTCGCATTACAAGTTATCGTTGCAAACAAGATTGAAATTTTCAATAACCCCATGAAGTTATAGATGGGTGCTTTTCTTTGCTTGTTGGTTTACTTGATTTTTTTTTTCACGTAATGCTTGCTGAAATTGTTCTTTTTGTTTTTTTTAAGGGATTCATCATGAAAGATGTCAATTTTGTTCACTTTACATTGACCTTTCAGCTTTGCAGCTTCCTTGGACATTCATTTACATTGGCCCTGTTATGACTGAGCCCCAACAACTGAAAAGCTTGGTGCAAAAGGGGCATTTTATATTTATGACGACTTGGCCGGAAAACCCTAATTCGCTACAATTTGCTCCTTTGGCCTACAGACTGGTTTGGTTATCACGTGAGAAACGTAGGTCAACGTGTATCGTAAAAGCTCTATTAATCCCCCCGTCTCTATTAACCCCCCCCCCTCTCTAATAAGCTCCCCGTTTGGAAGTTGGTATTTAAAATAAGCCCTTCATCTCTAATGAGCCCCCCACCCCCATTTAGGACACGAGATTTTGTAATTAGTCCCTCCTATTTCTTTTTATGAAATCCACTTCGTGCGGCCCAAATATACGCTCAGAACATAATACCGTTTATTGCTCTTTATCAAATGATAAAGTTTCACTGCAGTTGTTTGAGCTTTGTACAAAAACTACTTGAAGACGAAAACGGCGTGTTTAAGATTTGAAATAAGCTCCCCCCCCCCCCCCCCCTCTTATAAGCCCCCCGCTAATAAGGCCTGAATTTACAATCCTTTGTAAAGGCAAGGAATGTTCATAAAAATCTAAAATCTAAGCAATTCACAAATTTAAGAGTGGAGGTCTGTAAATATCAGCCGACGGCTTACAATAAGGAAATTATCAAAATTCTCAGAAAAATTCACAGCATAGCTGTAGGTAAACTGTTACCAAAAATGTATCTTTAACTTCAATTCGATAGTTATTTTAGACATACGAACAGGAACTTGATTTCGGCGCTCTTGGACCGGGTTTTACGGGTTTCCTACAGCGCATTGCTCACAACTCGTTTTCAAATTCAAAACAGTTATAATCCAGACCACTAACAAACCATTATAGCAAGTAGGTAATTATACACATTTTGAGTGGTTAATATTTTAGTTGGAATCAAAATTGAATATCTGGGGTATTTTTCATTATTTACATTATTTTGAGCGTTTTCAAAACTATGGGCAACTGAAAAGGAAAATTTTGAGGCTGCGAAATACAACTTGTACTTTCGTGAAATTTGAGCTTTCCTGTCACGGCATTCCCTTGCTAAAAATTCATATAAATTCAACACAAAATATTCTTAAAACAAAAATGGTTTAATAATAAATTAAAATGTTTCCAAGACTATTTTACCTTCATTTTTGAGAAAAACTAACACATTTTTGCTTTGTTAATGGACCTCAAGTTCCACACTGAACACGAGTCACAAGTTCGAAGCACTCTTTTAAAAATCGGCAAATAAAATCGGAACGTTTTGCTTTCAAAAATCGCTTTAACATACAGAAAATTAGTTTTGAGCGTTAAGTAATTCGTACTTTGCAGAGTCTTACCGGGTAACGCACAAATCTTGGGAGTTAAATGGGCCTCACGGCACGACATCTTGCTGCTTCTTCGGCAATTTCAAAATTCGACCGTTGAACGTCAGATATTGTGTTACAACAATTGTTATTGTTCGTGACATAAACGGCCTGGTTATCGCGGTTCTAGACGTTCTAGTGTCACTCTGGTACTTTGCTGGATTGTATCTCCGTTAAGAGAAAAGTAATATCATAAGACGCAAGTCGGTAATTGTTAAAATGTATCAAATGAATATAGCAACATAGCAAAGAATGATATCCTTATGGAAAACTCGAAATGTAATCTAGTATACATTCTAGCAAGCCACGTAAGCCATAGACAGAAACCAGCTTAGGTCCCTTCGACAAGACAAGGCGCGGACAGAGATTCTAGAAAGGCTTGAAGAAACGACGGTGTTTTGGACCTATTTTACAAGGAGGAAAGGTAACCTTAGTGCTATGGTTACCCAAGCAGGAGGGCCAAAGATAGCCCCGGTTTACAGGCAAAATTTTGCAGGTAGGGTTACGCTACCACCCAGGACAACTTAATCGCAAAAAACGTTCTGCTACGTACTTTGATTCACCTGTCTGTACTGCCTGTCATTGCTGCTTTATAGTGTTATGGAATGTTGTTATAATGTTACCGTTAACAACAAGTTGCAAGAGGTCAGACACGGCCCTGGTCAAGTCCAGTTGTTTGATTAGACCCATGACTCGGTCAAGAAGAAGCTAGAAATATAAAGGGATTTACCGACCTCGCACTAGAAATATTTTCCGTTTCTGAGAGAGAAGAAGGATTACATCGCACCGCGTTGAACTGGATGAGGCATGATGGCCATTTGTTGTCAACATTCAAGGGCAGAAAACAATTAAAAAGTTGTCTCGGGTTACCCTGCCTGCCAGGAACCCATGACTACTGCACCGCGGTGTTCACATCGTATACGCCTCCAGCGTCAAAGGTCAAATTTGATCAAGGGGGGTGTTTTTCAACGGACGCGCTCCCAAGAAAAATATATTCAGATCTAGCAAGCTGCAAATACCCACTAAAAGGCCTTTTTCAAGCAGAGATCGGTAGCACGAAGTTTTCAAGCCACGTGAGAAATACATCGATCAACAAACGATATTTCAAATGAGGTCACACTCAGGCTACGGCTGGATGATTACAATATTCAAATTAAGTTTGAAAGTTTGAAACAAATAATGCAATCCGTTCGCGATAACTCAAACCTATTGTCGAGTAATAGGCGGCAAGTGCTGAGTATTTAACTTCAAAAATATTGTTTTGTGGCGCTATCATTCCCGTTGCCTTCATCGTTGCCCTTTTTCGCAGGGAAAGATAGTCTAAAAATAGATCGGTCCGCAAAAATGCCGTGGCATAGGCTTGGTATGGGAGTTGTATGCTCCTAGTCATGGGCGCCTGTCCCTGCTCGTAATCAGGGCCATGAAATGACTTGCCCAGAGATACAGGGAGACGCAAGCAGACTGGTTAGATTAGACTAAAAGTATTTCTTGGCGCGTTAGTTTAGTGATCCGCAGGTTGGCAGGTGAATTAAGTGAACATTCACATTATTGAAGAATGTAGCAAGGACGTCAGTACTGTCATTCAAGCTCTGCAACACCCTTTAAAAGCATTTAAGCGAGAGCATCCTGATATAACAAGTGCGGCACTCAGACAAGACAACGCTGGATGCAACCAAAATGTGGCCATACTTTCAGCTTGCCGTCTGATGGGTTCAACAAAAGCGCTATAAAAGTCGATGAGTTCTTAACTGCTCAACAGATTCAAGGCTACTTTTGTCGTAGTTGTGTAAACCTTAGGCACGCCAAAGCCCCTCAACCGGTGGACGACACGTAAAGCGATGGAAACGACGTCCAGGCAGCGCTTGCTGCTATTCCATCGTGTTTGACACGTTAAACATTTGCAACTTGTGCGCAACAACTGAGGCTGACCAGGCTCAGCGTGGCACAGCTGGGTCTGATCTGCAGCCACTACACCATGGACGTAGCAATATCAAAGTCAAAGAGAAAAGCCCCGTAGATCAGTTTTATTCACGCTCTGGTTGGATCTTGTTATTGTACTAAGATGTAACAAGGAGTACTTACCATTTGCGGAAAACACCCAGAAATTCCGGAGAAAAATCAAATGGTGTGTGCCATTTCCTCTGTAAAGTTTTCAGAAACATTTTTACATTATCATCACTTCTGTTGGGACATCGATGCTGATTCATGCAAAAATTTCCAACCGGATGGATCTGATCATGACATATTGTCACAATGACAACCATTTTGCTTATTCAGTTATTGCTTGTCTTGCAGCTCTTCTTTGTTTGTTACTTTTCGACATACTTTTAATATAGGGATCTGGGACCGAGATTAAGAAAAAATATCTTAACAGTAAATCTATTAAAGAATACACCTTATTAGAGTTTCGTATGCTAGGAAGAAAGTTTTTCTTAATCTCGGTCCCAAACCCCTATATAATGGGTACTTACCATTTGTTAGAAAAAAAAATCCGGAAATTTCGGTTTGAAGTAAAATGGTAAGGTCAATTTCAGGAAAATATTTTCGGAAATTGTGGACAACCTTCAGAGTTAGTCCTCTTTTTCTGTTTGGAGCGGAATTTCGGAAATTTACTTATCATTTGAGCGAATCGTTCCGTTTTCAATTCCTTTTGCGTCAGAACGAGTGACTGCGCATGACGGGGAATGCCTTGCAGTAAATGGTAAGCGCCAATCTCATCCGGTTGGTCGATAAATTCGGAAAATCGCTTACCATTATTCAACGGTCATTCTATCCTGATTTTTCTGACAAATGGTAAGCACCCTAGAAGTATATAAATAGTTTTCAAATATTGTAACTGTCACTTTTGAAAACGAATGTTGCCCAGCATGCGAAACGTCTAATAAGGTGTCTCCTTTTATAGATTTACTGTTAAGATAGCATTTGTTGTTGTTTAGCCAGCCCCCAGCTACCATCACTGGCCACCACCACCACCTCCACTATTTGTTGTAAGCATGATAATGCAGTCAGTAGCTGTCAGCGGTCCCCTTAAGTCATACATGTAACACAACATTTGCCGTTGGCTGAATGTTTAATTTCCCGTTTGAATTCCACATTAGTATATACCCCACAAGTGAATAGTACTTTTCGCGCGCTCTGATTGGTTAACTCGGAGGTGATTAGCAAGTACTATTCACCTTCACTTCGGTGAATAATTGTTAATTATTCCAAATTATTCAGGAAGCCGTCTCCAAGGTATGGGAATGACTTTACATTCCTCGCTAATCTTCTGCATGTTAAGAAGCGATTTCTAGACGAAAAGCGCGAGTAACCGTTGTTTTGTAAGAGTGCTCGAGGTTCAGTGTGGAACTAGTACATTTTTACTTGAGGTCCATTAACAAAGCATCACAAAGCATCACAAAGCATAATTCTGTTAGTTTTCCTCAAAAATGAAAGTTAATCAAGGAAAATAGTCTTGAAAACATTTTGGTGCTTGCTTGAATTTATTATGAAACCATTTTTGCTTTAAAAATATTTTGTGCTTAGTTTATCCGAGTTTTTAGCAAGGGAATGCAGTGACAGGAAAGGTCAAATTTCACGAAAGTACAAGTTGTATTTCGCGGCCACAAAAGTTTTCTTTTCAGTTGCCCATAGTTTTGAAAAAAGGATTTGAAAAGAGCAAAGAATGCTCTTTCATGTGGTATAAGACTCTGAACTCTTGGCCATATACCAGTCAATGTTTTTCGCATCTCAATGTTGTGAATTTTGCCTTGCAAAAAATCGCTAAAAATAATGTAAATAATGAAAAATACCCCAGATATTCAATTTTGATTCCAACTAAAACATTAACCACTCAAAATGTGTATAATTACCTACTTGCTGTAATGGTTTGTTAGTGGTCCGGATTATAACTGTTTTGAATTTGAAAACGAGTTGTGAGCAATGCGCTGTAGGAGACCCGTAAAACCCGGTCCAAGAGCGCCGAAATCAAGTTCCTGTTCGTATGTCTAAAATAATTATCGAATTGAAGTTAAACATACATTTTTGGTAACAGTTTACCTACAGCTATGCTGTGAATTTTTTTGAGAATTTTGATAATATCCTTATTGTAAGCCGTCGGTTGATATTTACAGACCTCCACTCTTAACATTGCTTAGTTGAAAGAAAATCTGATATTCAGTTAAACGTTTTCCACAAATTTATAATTATTAAAATTCCATTGCAAACGTGGTTAAATGATGCATAAAGTACAGTTGCTGCACGTGCCCTCAATAAGAGTACTCAAGTCTTTCTTTCTAATGTTCCGTCTAAAATTGTCCAGCGAGGGTTGCTGTCGATCACATGAGGATAGTCTGGACCAAAGGTATGGGCCCAGATATCTAATAGAGTGTTTTCCGTATCTCACTGTTGAGTAGCGAGGTACATCGTAATCTGGATTTCTTGGGGAGTACCCTTTGTTTGCAAAATTGAAAGGTTTACCTATGTAGTCGGGGGCAAAGCCATTTCTAACTTTGTACATTAAAATTATAATCTCTTGAAGCGTGCTATTGTAGAGAGAGGGCAAATTTGTACGGCGTAGAAGGTCTTCGTAAGTATCTGTCCTGCAGTAGTAAATTATTCTTAGAGCGTTGAGTATTAGAGTATGGCTTAAGCTGAAACCCACACAAAAGAAATCAACTATGCACCAGATCCTTTTGTTTCTGCTTCTTGAGTTTTTGAGAGACTTCATACGATTAAGGCCCAATAGTGACAAACGCCCTTATTGCACAAACATTTTCAATTATTTTGGACGTTTTTATACCATAGAAATGTACTTATGCAGTAGTAAATTATTCTTAGAGCGTAGAGTATTAGAGTATGGCTTAAGCTGAAACCCACACAAAAGAAATCAACCATGCACCAGATCCTTTTGTTTCTGTTTCTTGAGTTGTTGAGAGACTTCATACAATTAGGGCCCAATAGTGACAAACGCCCTTATTGCACAAAAATTTTCAATTATTTTGGACGTTTTTATACCATAGAAATGTACTTATGGAGTTCCTTGAATTTCAAAATTGAATAAACGAGTGTTCTGATTGTTTGTAGGGAGATGGTCTCGCAAATAGAGACACAACAATTTACTTACCCTCCTCCCTCTCTCTGCCATGATGGAGATTAATGAGAACTACATGATTTCCCATCACGACCACTGAGCTTTATAGATTCACATTTTCATTCTTTGCTGGTCACTTTACTTAACTCCGTTGGCGACGAAATTCTGTCTTAAAAGAAGCTCACCTAGTTTTCGATTGAGGACATTTTAAATTTTCTTGCTCGTATGAGATTGAAACAAAATGCCAAATATCCTTTGCAAATTTTTTTAAGTCATAAATTTAAGGTTAATTTCTTTAAAGCAGCTCCGGGGACTGTTGTCTTTGCACGGCACTTGGCCATTTTCACGATGGAGTTATTTTACAACAAGTACCAGAATCCTTGAATGATGGTTTGGTTTTCACATCCAGTTTACACCACTGGTTCAGTTTACACTCCAAACTAAGTAAAGAAATGTGCGATGAATTGTGGTATTTGGAGTGCGATGACGACATCGTGGCCCACCACTGTTTGTTTTGTTTTACCCGCCAGTTATTGTCAGAGTTCAAGTTTGTAAAAAATAATTGTATAAGCTGATAAACGATATTGCCTCCCTCTACCCCCACCCCTCCCCCCTTTTACCAGAGAAAAAACCTTTTCACCATCCCAGACATAATTTAGTGAAACTAAAAACAGCAGTAAATACACAGAAAACTGTGCAATGTATGAAAAATGTTTGGACCGCAGGACATCGTCATCGTCAGTCAAAATCTAATGACATCTGGTTTGATATTATACGGCAATCGCTTAAATGATTCGTTACAGTGTGCTAGACAATATTCCGGGTCTTATCATTTAACATGTGTGGATGACTGCAAGTAAAGCTACTTACAAAGAAAGAGCCAGATTAAAGTGATTGACTATCTGACTCAGTTTAGGTTATTTTCATTTATTATGCATAGACTCTGAAATCTGTAAATGACTATGTCTGAAAACAAGCAAAAGTCTATCCAAGAATAATAATTTGCTTCTAAAAAGAAAAGAAAAGGAAAAACAATAAAACCACACTTATTAGATACCAAGTTAAAGAGAGCAAAGGAAAATATAACTAAATGATAACAAATAAAAAAAGCCACTCTCCTCACCTTTGTATAATTCTGTCTTGGAATCGTCTGGGAATCCCACTTCCACTGGTATTGATGACTGTGTGAACCCACCAAGACATGTTGTATTGAGAACCTTCTCGTCACACGTCATGTTAATTTCAGTTTGTACCAAAATGTTCCCATGCTGACTTGTTAAACTCAGTGCATACTTTCCAAATACAATGACAGATGACCCTCTCTTGAATTCAATGTTACCACTGAACGTTATATTGGCAACATCATGGTCGCCATATGAGGACTGTCTTCTCTCAAGGGATGCGGTGAGAGAACAATTGCCACAACCGATCTTGTTAACAGAGGGAGCAGTCGTGTTGATTTCAAGTGTTTCACCACTGTCAAGTATAAGAGTGTCATCTAAGAAAGGAATAACAATATTAGTCCTGTTAGTGAACAAAAGTTCAAAAAGTTCCTTTTTGCTTTAGTCCAATACGAAACGTATCCTGGTCGTTCTTTCGAGTGCGGCCATAAGGTGGAAATACGAACATGGGAGTGATACATATAACAATAAGTCAACCTCTTGGCTATAATATTATCTTGTCTCGTATAAACCCATTCGCGCCCACCCGTTTTTACGTTTTAGGAATGATTTTCCACCTATAAACGATCCATAGCATTTCGTGACTCTTTATTGAAACTCCCATGGAAAAGTTGTGCTGCCTAAAGCACTGGAGGCTCAAGGTTTCTGAAAACGTCATTCTGACGTAGCTATTTTTCATCCGTGCAGCTACAACAACGGCCCAAGTTCGGTTTGCTTGCGATTTTTGCTAAGTTTACAGCCATTTTTCATATTTAGTGGCTGCCTGATGAGCATCATTAAGCGTGACGGTAGCCAAGAGTCCACTCTCTCAAAGAATCGAGCAAGGTGATGTACTTTGTTGTCGAATTTGACTTGTTACTCGACGAACTGGGAATTTGGCCGGTCGAACACTATTGATGAATTTCTCGACCTATCGCCGCATATTTTGGAATTTGTGAGCACTGAAGATGACCACAAGCAGGAATTTTTGGCGGTAGGTCGGAGTGGCTGTAGACTTAGTTTATATGTGAAAGAATTGGGGGAAGGAGCGGGCGCTGTCAAAAATTATCGTTATTTCCCAGCATGCAATGTGATCGAGATGTTGAAAATGGGGGAAAGGCCCGAATGCACTGGAACAAAAGGCTGTATCTACGCTCGGGAGACGAATATGAACAAAAAAAAGTGATTTCTAAGCTAGAACAAGGACTGAATTTCATTATGATGGTTGAAGTTTGGTTTTTCGACAATGATTTCCTTAAAAAACATAAAGGCAAAAAGGGGCATTTTGTCGTTTTTCTTTTACGTTAAAAACGGTCAGTTTCGTTCTTGTCCAAACTCAAAAGGCCATATTTGGTAAAAATTGTTCGCTCTCGATTTCTATGCGTAATAGCTAATGAGGGCGCAGCCCGAATCAGCTATAGCGCGATAGACATCTCGAGCTCTTAATATAGTTGTTAAATAAATCAACTAGCGTTCTATCACAAATGCCGTTCTCTGATTGGCTACACTACTGCGCCCTCATCAGCTATTATGAAATCGAGAGCAAATAATCTAATTGTTAAATATATAATAACAATGGTGGCTGACATTTAAATTATTGTCATTCTTAGATTTATCTTACAGTTGTTATTTCTTTTTTGCACCACACTGGTAGACTGGTCGACCGCAAATCGGAGTTGACGGTACACTTATGTCGGGTGAGATGACGACTCAATTGATCAAAAGCTTTCCTCGGAGGATAAATTTATGGGAGGATTTCGAATTTGTTAGCACCGAAATGAAAGTGTTACAATTCATCCCAGCGACTTGTTTTTATTCATAATAACAAATTGCTTGAAATAGAAGTCTTCTCACCAAATATGATGTGGTATATCAGTAAAAATGTTTCCCAAGGAGGTCAAAGAAAAAATCCAAACATTTGACCTTTTTATGAGCGCACGAAAAACATTAAATCATGCACAGCACATGAAAATCCCATGGAAATCACATGAATGCTTTTTTTGCTCGTATTAGTTTCCATTTTCAGAAGTGGCTATTACTGAATTTTGGCGACAACAACAGAGATTCAAGCGAACACCTTTCGCAGCTATTTTTCTCATTCTGATGAAGTCCAGCAGAACTCTACAAAAGCAAGGGCAGGCACGTTTCATGTTAATTTTGATAGTTCACGGCACCTGTTACTGATATCAATATGGGATGTAGTTAGAGTTTTCTCGAAAAAGGAACAAAACTGTAGGTTCAAATCATCAGAGTTTTAAGTGTCATTTTTGTATTTTTTTTATAGAACGATTAATATAAAGTCGCTGTTTTCAATATCTGTTAAATAATTACCAAATGACGGCTGGTCAGTTTCAACCACAATGCCTGCCGTTTCTCGTTACTTTACGCTGTCGTTATTGTTTAAATACGGTTTAAGCCAGCAACAAGGAGAATAATGCATTTATTTATGAGTAACAATGGCTTGAATTAGCCGACACTGGACTGAATTAACGACCAAACACAACAGATGCCCCACGTTTGCCAAGCACAAGATATACCTGGCACCCTTAGATCAAAGGCAATACTCTGTGGTTGCGTTATTCTAAGGGGATAAATAAATAATACTCACCGTTGTAGGTTACCTTACCACCCCCCTAGTTGACTCAAGCTAACACGTTTGAAGTGAGCCCCCCCCCCCCCCCCCAAAAAAAAAAATTGTAAACTTGAGGCTCGGGTCCTGACTTCGAAATTTTTTAACAGTTAAAGGTGATTTCCAGTCCGTACTGCGCAGTCTCAAGAGTTTGTTTACGTTTTTTGTTTTGTTTCATGTAAGACGTCACAAAATGTAATGTTTCGCAATCACTTACATGAAGTAAATTCAAACTTTCATGTCAACCGCCATTGTTGATGCAAAGGTTTATGCTTCGTTCTTCCCGATATCACCAGAGAAAACAACTTCGTAGCTGTAAAAATTAAAGAAACAGTTGCGAAAAGAATTTAAAATGCCTCACCTATAAGGTAAGTGGTTCGTAACGAATAACATCGATTCGCATTCCATCGTGTGAGGCTCACAAACATTGGGCACGGAGACTGCGCAGAAGGGTCTGTAAATCATCTTTAAGGGAATGTAAATTTACGGAAACTGGTGGAAGGGAATCCATTTCCCAGCTTGATATGTTCGGTTGTTAATGATCCCCTCATGCTGCAAGAGTAAATGATGTATCTGACAGACATTAGGAATTTATTTGTTCATGTTCGGTTGTTAATGATCCCCTCATGCTGCAAGAGTAAATGATGTATCTGACAGACATTAGGAATTTATTTGTTCATGGAAAACGAGGACCAAAAATCAGTATTGTTGTTCTCCAGCAATTTAACTCGACTGGCACTTACTATTATACTGACGATTTTGGTGTTCTGGGGTTTCTCCGGTTTTGCTTCTTTGTCCACAAAGAGGAAAGAGGGACAGTCTAGAGCGAAAGAAACAGCACTGAAAGGTAGGGTGCGCTACGAGACTATGAGTGGTCCCTTATTTTTCTCATTGAGGATAGCAAGGCGAGTATGCGCGATAATTGCCTCAATCGCGTTTCTCGAGCTCTCGCTTTGATTTTTCCGTTAGAAAGTATCGTAGATTCGTGGGTTGGGTGGCGGCTGCCAGTGGCGCCTTTAGATACTGACGTTGCTCTCACTCCACACAAGAATTGTTAACCGCCACGAAACTATGTGACATGGGCGACATATAAACAGGCTCACCCAACGACACATTTCGGTAGATATCTGTTCGGTGGAGGGTAATTCGCCTTGGGCTTTCGGCGGCGACTAAAGAGTGCACTCGGATTTTCGTAACTCAAACGTGGCCTAATAGACTGTTCGCAATTGGGAAATCATAGCCCTTGAGGTTTTCGGAAAGGTCGTAATTGCAGTGTTTGTGGCAGTCAACAACGTCAGCTAGCATTTTTGGACAGAAAAGAGTTCCATAGAAAGTTCATTTCAGCTTGTATTTTCTCTAAGGAAGATTTTGTTCCCTGACATTTTTGGGCAATTAAAATTTCAGCTAGGGAATCCGAACAGATGAACTTCTTCTATCTTATGAAAGGTACACTTTAAACAGATTTAAAACACCATAAGGTACTTAAAAATGTCTTTCCACAGCTTTTGCTTGATTTGGCTCGTTGGGTGCCCTTGATATAAATACATTATCATTATGATTGTATCATTAGAGCTAAGTGACTATTCGTAGTCTGAACAGAGTCATATTTAAAAAGTAAAAATAAAGTAGCTTTTTTCTCATTCTCTTATCCAAAATGTATATTCTATTATTCAAACTTATATCTTAGAAAACTTGCTATTTACATTCACGTACAATGGTACCTTAAAGGGGCTATGTTACGCGTGTTCGGTATCAATTTAACAAGCCACAATAAATCTTTGTACTGATGGAAACTGCAAATAGCACTCCAGTTTTATTCAGAACTACTTTTCTAGTGCAGTGAAATAAAAAATTGGATGGTAAGGTCTCTCTCTCTCTCTCTCTCTCTCTCTCTCTCTCTCTCTCTCTCTCTCTCTCTCTCTCTCTCTCTCTCTCTCTCTCTCTCTCTCTCTCTCTCTCTCTCTCTCTCTCTCTCTCATTCTAAGCGATATTTCTACAGGGTAGTACAATTTAGCCACGGCTACCTTAAATGGAGGAGGCGCCACGCAGCTCTCAGAACAATTCACAGGATTGCCTGAGAAAACAATAAACAAACAACAGAAACAATGGACCCGAGCCCTGAAAGAATGGAGCTGCGTGGTAATAAGAACCAATGAAATAAGAGGTTACTGAGAGGTGCGTGGCATCTGAAATAGAGGGCTGTGTTGAAATAATTATCATATTAATAGTTCAATACAAATTACATGTCACTAAGTGTGTACAATCAATTACATGAAAAACAAAATGTCAACTAGTGAATTCACATTTAACAAAGATAACTGATAAATAAGACCATTACCTAAGAGATAACTGATAAATAAACTCATTAATCAATCCTCACGTTATCAACGATTGAGTATGATGCTATAATGCTAGGTTCGAAAATACCGTTTAAGGTCCTTTTTAAATTTTTTAAGGGATACTTCTTTCTAAGGATGCCAGGAAACTCATTCCACGTTTTAGCTCCGTTATAGCGAAATGAACTTTGATATTTAGAGGTCTTTTCTAAAGGAAGACGGAGAAGATCTTTATTGCGTGTATTGTATGAGTTGAAATCGCGCGAATAGTAAAAATCATACAGAGAAACGCCAAAGTCAAGGGCCGATATTTATTTATAAATAATGAAAGATACGACCATATAGTATCCCGGAGTACCTTAAATAATTTAATGTTTGTTTTGTGTCTTGCGATTTTATCGTACTACTTATAAGCACATACGCTCTTTCACCTTTAGGTAAACGCTTACTTTCCTATGCAAATTTACTGTAATTGCAATTACCAATTCTCCCAAAAATAGTTTTTCCTATAGGTGGTCTGCACGTTACGTCATCGCCGCCATGCTGGTGGACGTAAACAATACATCTCTCATTAGCTCCTTTTGTTTGTCTACCAGCATTTGTTCGTTTTACCATTGTTATCTGTGTCTCTAGAGATTGGCTGCAAAACCAGCTAGTATCATTATGTGGTAGAAATCCTTTCATTTAAGGATTAATATTAACACCTGAATCCTACCGGGATATCAGTCCAACAATTCGGGGTTTTTGAATATGCTAACGTGGCTGTGTCTGTGTTTATTTTTTATGTCTTTAGCTCGTCAGATAAAAACAGGTCTTCTGGAACGACATTTCTGACTATCTTTTGAATTCTCTCAATTATGCCTACAGAGTGGACAACTATCAGTGACCCAAAAACGTGGGGTGATAAAATTGATACCCAAAAAAAAAAGCAGAGCCCTACCATGTCAAGAATTGGCGACCGATAACACTCTTGATCTGTACATGTGATTATAAGATAGCAGCCAAGAGTCATCGCAAACCGTCTCAAAAATGCAATTCCAAAAATTATCAATAATGATCAGACGGGGTTTCTAAAGGGGAGATGTATAAGCGAAAATATAAGGTTAATAGATGGAATAATAAATCACACCGCTACTCATAACATCCCTGGCTTACTACTCTTTCTAGATTTTGAAGAAGCTTTTGATACAGTGGAATGGCCTTTTATTTGGAAAACACTGGATTCATTCAATTTTGGACCTTCTATTACGAACTGGATTAAACTTTTCTATTGTAATATAGAAAGCTGTATCTTAAATAACGGGTGGGTAAGTAATTTCTTTGCACTTGAAAGAGGTGTTAGGCAAGGCTGCCCCCTTTCCCCTTACATTTTACTCCTTTGTGTAGAGATATTAGCAGAAAAATAAGAAAAAACAAAGGCGTAAAAGGAATCTCTGTAAAGGGGAGCGAAATTAAAATTAGTCAGTACGCAGATGACACTACACTTATTCTTAATGGCTCTGAAAGATCTTTCTCGTCCGCCCTGCACGACTTAGAGCTTTTTAGTAAAATTTCAGGACTGAAGCTCAACAATAAGAAAACAGAGGTTCTCTGGATTGGCTCCTATCTGGTCGCGAAGATCAGCTCCAACCAGAAAAGAACTTGAAATGGGTTAAAAATAAAGTGAAGACTTAAGGAGTTTGGATATCAACAAATCCTATACTGAGCATGAACGCTAATTACGGTGAAAAATGAGAAAAGATTCGGAATTGTTTAAGTTGCAGGAATACCGTCGGTTAAGCCTTTTGGGAAAATATTTGTGCTTAAGAGCCTAATCACTTCACAGCTTGTTTATATTCTCTCCCCCTTACCAACTAATCAACAGGTGCTGGACGAGATGAACAACATTCTATTTAAATTCCTTTGGGATGGAAAGGGGAACAAATTAAAAGAAGTATTATGATTAGTGACTATGAAAGTGGAGGTTTAAAGATGATTGATCTAAATTCCTTCAACAAAGCACTTAAATTATCTTGGGTGAGAAAATATTTAGACAAGGATAATAACGGAAAATGGAAATTACGATTTGATTCTGAATTACAAGAATTTGGTGGATTAGATTTTTATCAAAAGCAATCTTAACAGAAAGGACTTGTTTAAAAATATTAATGTGACGGACCCTTTTACGGCTGAATTAATGCCAATATGGTCAGAAATCAGTTTTAAAATCCGTGGACCATTTTCGCTCACTAAATCTTTGGCACAATTCTCTAATAAAGATCGGGAAGATTACAAATCGTGGTCTGCTAAAGGAATTCAAAAGGTTGAGCACCTGATGATAGATCGAAACAAATTCCTATCCTTTTCTGCATTTAAGGAACGTTTCGATATCAAATCGTTAAAAAGTACTGTGAAAGACCACCTCCAACCAAAAGAAAACCATGACAACTTTATTGACGTTTTTCTAAGAGCAAAAACGTCCAATAGAATAGCTTATGAGAAACTTATCAGCACTAAACAGATCAGCCCTGATAAAGCTCAGAATAAATGGCTTGCTGACTGCGATATGCTCTGCTCTGATTCAATCAACTGGAAGGTTGCATACAAACATCCCTTTCGCTGTACCAAAATATCCAAATTAATTATTTTCCAGTTTAAATTGCTTCATAGACGATTGTCAACAAATTATTTCTTGAAAAAAAATAGGTTTCAAACAAGATGATCTTTGTACTTTCTGTAAGGAAGAAAAATAATCCCTTATTCATTTATTCTGGTCCTGTAGGGTGACAACATTTTTCTGGCAGAATTTCCAGTTTTGGCTATATAAAACTCAAATGCCATTAAAACCCAACAGCTCGATTTCTTCGGCCTTAGTCCTTGGCCTAAAATCAGATTCATTTTCCAACACACAGCAGTATTTTTACATAGCCAGAAATCTAAGACAGTCAGCGGATTGAACGGCGGGCGCGTATATTTTGATATTCAACATGGCGGGCGGACAAATGAAGGCTATTATTGTTATTTACATGCTCTTAGCTTTGCTAATTTTAAGGATTATTGATCGAAATGTATCCACAAAATCAATTTACCAAGTTTGAAATGATTTAATTGGTGTTTATTTAATTTTGCAGATCTGTTTGAAAACCATCGGTATATATTTCTTGAAGTTTCTGTAATGTATGATCTTGCAGGGGCGACGCTGCTTCCTAATTCTGCGTATTAAACATACAAGCGCATGATCGCTGATTGAACATTGATCAACCCCAGATGTGATAACTTTATCTGTGTCCGTAGCGTAGATATTAGTACTATATGATCAATTAACGTTTTGAAACGGTCTCTGATCCGCGTAGGGATCTTGATTAACTGAGTCAGCATGGCAAGAAATGAGGGACACGCGTGCGCAGTTCGTAGCGACACTTAGAAAAATCACGCTAAAAACATGGCGAGCATAAATAGAGAGACTTGAGTGGAGAAAAATAAATTTTCTGAGATACCTCTTTAAGCTTTCTACTTTTGCACTGGTATCAATCTGATCCTGTTTATTGACATCGATAGTCGTTCTTTGACACAATAATTAGTCACTTTCCAGCTTTATCCGCCACGGTTTTGAACTTTGAAGTTAAGCTTTCTTCTTTGTTAAGAAAAGTATGGCGGAATGCCTTCTCCATGCAGCTGCGAATCACTTCGAAAAATTTAACTTTACAAGCCCGTGCCGGAACGAATTCCCTGATATCAATCAGAAATATTGTTCCAAAACAATGAAGTTCACGTCGATGGAACTGTTTTTCTATCACAGTTTCGGTCCACCACGGTAATCAGCATTGAAGATAGACTTTTTTCAAGTCTACTTGGATATAAGGTAAGTCTTCATAGAAGCGCCATGAGTGCTGTGAACGCTTCGCAAGTTCGAAGTAGCGCCGGCCATTTTGTTATAGCATTCTTTTCTTTCCCAGGCTTTTTACGGATAGAAATCCTCGGTAAAAGACTGAGAAAGACAACAAATCCTTGCGGCGAGATAGCGGGAAAATTAAACAGGACGAAATCAAATGATCAATTCGCCGTAGTCGTTCGAAGTACTGTACACTTTCATAAGCCAAGAATGTCCCATATTTCACCTAAACAACCAAAAATCGATTCCTTATTAGTGGAAATTTTCCAGATAACAAACATTCTTTATTATCTTTATTTCTTTGCTGTTGCAGACAACCGTAGATTACTCGACAGGGCCGCCATCTTTTTTTATTTATTTTGAAGGGCCTGCAAATTTCTATAGCAACGATCATCCAATAGCATCTCGCGAAAGAAAGTAAGTAATTGACAGCTCTCTAGACTACCCTGAAGTGACTCCGCCCCCTCATGTCCCTTATTTCTTGCAATGGCTGATAGGTGGTGAACAACTGGCGAAGATCCCTCGTTTCGGTGGATAGTCTTTTTGGGAGCAGGGCTTGGTTAAAATCACCCAAGACAAGCAGCCCAAAGAATTCACTCGACGCTCGTTGGAGCATTATTTCGAGGCATGGCTTAAAAGTCCCTTAAGTAGCTTGATCAGGACAATAGGTAGAACAAACTAACGATCGTTTGCGATTAGGAAATGTAATTTTTAACCAGATTGCTTCGATGTCAAGTTCATAGTTGATGTCAGTTCTTTGGCGAGCCTTTAGGTTAGAGTTATAATAGCTTGCAGTACCTCCTCCTGTCTGAGACTCTGGGATCAGACCGGATCAGATTATATCCGTTTATGTGCAGTTCTGAATCCGCCCATGTAGAGTTAAGCCAGGTTTCGGTCAAGCACATAACGTCGAATGAGTTGTCGTGCATTAAAATATGAAATTCGTCCCTATGCTTTGGTAGGCTACGAATGTTCAAGTGAGCGATTCTTAGACCGGGCAGGTCTAAAAGAACATGCGTCCATCCAGGATTAGGGGAAACATCGCCCGCTAATAGATAGACGGATGTAGTCTTAGATGATGTTTCAAAGGGCGTAAGCTTTCTCATAAGAACATAACAGCGATACAGAATATACATTTTGTGCAGAGCGCTTCAAAACCGTGGCGTCCCCGCCATCTTGTCACACCTTTGTTAGGTGCCTCTCTCTACCTTGGGGTTTTGTGACAAATTTGTGTATAAAATTGTTCTTAGGAATGATCTGATCCGGAGTTTTTCCCCAAAGACCGACAAATAAACGTGACATAGCCCCTTTAATGGCTAAAATATCAGCACTGTTTAGTATGAAATTGCGCGTCACCTAGACAACGGTAGAAACACCGAAACTTTTTATATCTACTTTTCACTAGAAACTGTGCTGACACTTGCGTAGAATTTCTTATCAGATAGATATAAAGTTCTTTGTCTCCTGTTCGGTTTCACCCACTTCCCTGTTCGGGATGAAAATTCCTCGTGTAAGAACCACATACAGTATCGGTGCACTTAGCGAGTGAGGCGATTTATTTCCATTCAGACTGCAAATAAAATATACAAAGGCCTTATCAAAACACACTTTGACTACTGCAGTGTTGTTTGGGATGGCTTGTCGCAACATCTGAGTAATAAACGTCAAAAACTACAAAATCGCCCCGCCAGAGTTGTTACCAATTCAACCTATGATATCAATGATATCAACTCTAGATATCTTCTTAATTCACTTGTTTGGGAGAACTTATCAATTGGAAGGGCGAAACGAAAGGCATACTTAGTGTAAAAGTGCACTAATAAACTCTTCCCAGACTATTTTCTACAGTATATTTGCACCAATAATTTCGAGTTATGATCTTCGAGATGCCAAGGGAAAACTCTTTCTTCCGAGACCCAGAACTGACTACCTGAAGCGTAGCTTTACTTTTTAACAGTGTATAAATAAAGCTATCATTGATTGATTGATTAACTGATTGAGTCATTTATTCGGTTTACTTATTTTATACACCGTTTCGATAATTCTACTCGAGATGTACCACGAAACAGCGGACATGATGGCAGTTGTCCTTGAAGTCTTCGCAAAGTACGCCTTGAGGTTTATTTCCAAACAAAGGGTTGTTGTGTTGCAGATTTCTGCCACCATAGCAATAAAAAAAAATATGATCCAGAGAAGTCGCCGGCTTTATTGTAGAAGATGGTGACGGAGCAATGTCAAGGTAAAGAGAGGACTGTGGACTCATAATCAGTTGTGAACAGGCGGAAGATGTGAATGAATTTGTTTTCCTAGGACCTATCGTAGACCAGGGGCCTGAGTTGTATACAGCAGTGACTGCAGTAAGCTCAAAGTGTTAACTGAAGTAAGCTCAAAGTGTGTAAAGGCTAAGGAAGGTGTGGAAAGCCAGACGATTTGAGAGAAGAACCAAAATACAACTTTTTAAGGTATGGCTGCAAAACATGGAAGATTACAAAGGTTGATAAAAGAAAGCAATACCAATCTCTTGGAAGGATATTCAGAATCAGATGGCAGTAAAAGGTCACACACGCATGAAAAGAGGGGCGGTACTAGCAGAGATAAAAAGCAGAGAGTAGAAGAGTTTAGGATTTGGAACTCACTAGACACTGATTTGAAAGAACATAAATCGTTAAAGAATTTTAAATTAGCATTAAAGTCTAGACTTGTTAGTAATTTTTATAAATAAATAATTATCTTACTTCTCGCAGGTTGTATTTTATAATCATTTAAGTCATATTGTAATAGGTTTTGAAAAGCCTTTCTTTTGGAAAACCTAATAAAGTATGTATGTATGTATGATACGTACTCAGGCGACCATGCGAGAAGCCTGGAGAAGGATTGCTGAGAAAGAAAAGGACAAGGCTGGATGGACGAATTTTAGCGTGGCCAAAGCTTCAGTAGCACAAGAGAAGGTGGCTTAGGTAGATGATGTTATGGTATGCGCCTCCTGGTGTGAATGGTGGAGCTAAGTAAGTAAGCGTTTCTTCATGCTGTATCATTGACATATATGAACGCGATCGTGTAAATTTTAAAGTGCTGGTTGCGTCTTTTGTTATGGGCACGTGACCTTCCAATTATGGTTGTGAGTGAAAAATCGGAAAAAAAATATTTTGAACTTTAAAAACATGGCCACTTCCCATTGGCCAATCCCCCTTAAGAACACCAATCTAAATAAAAACAGCAACATCATTTACTCCCTACTTTCCTGGCTTACAACCAACCCTATTGTTCAGTTACATTTCGATATACGCCGGGAACAACTTTCTCAAGAGGCGTTCGTGTTCCAGTTATGAGGAGCAGCGCTGATGAATTCTATGACTTATACGCGAAACTTATTCAGGAATGAGGAATAGATGCTTTTTCATAGCTTTTCTTGTCGGAATAGTTAATGAATAATGTAATTAAACAGAATGGGTAAACTTTGAACAAGAAAAATAAACCTTATTGACTTTCTTTTCTTTCCTAGAAAAAGACTGCTTATCTTATCCCTTTAGTAACAACTGACAACAAAGTCAAAGTCTGCATGCCTGGTCTGAATTGTGCTGCAAGTTTTGCTACAACCAATACTGGCAGTCCATTAATGGTTTTATAAAGGAAGCGAATTTGTTTAAATTACGCGAAAAAAATTGACGAAACTATCAGTGTCGAGGCAAGCTGCATCGAGTGTTGACAGCTAATGCAGTAAGTAACCAGGCGTGTGCCACATGCAGAGAACCACGGGCTAAATTACGTGATAGCTTTTTGGGAAATTTGGAAAATTGATCGATTCATTTGGATGCTAAAGACCAAAGACAGTGCGTTTTAATTTTTTCCGTCTTCATCTTTTGATGTTCGCGCTCACTTAGACTTCCACCCGCAAGCTCGATTTTTTTGTCAGAAAATTGTTCCACCGAGGGTTGCTCACAAGTTTGACAATGCGACTGAGATTGACACAAGACATTTTCTTGCGGATAGCACTCAACTCACTTTTATAAATTTATTTTATGCAGTATTTTTGTCGCTCCCTTCGCCAGCATTGCGCGCATGCCCGATTTACGCGTTGCGATTGCAACATTTCGCTTTGCTTTCTCCACCGTTTATTTTGCAACAACGTTCTTGCCGTTTGCCGCCTTAGTTAATTTATTTGATACGAATCCAAACGCACTTATACGGATAGAAATTTGAAGGCGATAAATATGATAGTAAAAGCTTTAAAGAAATAATATATATATTTAGCCAAGCCTAAAAGCGGAGCTCCAAAAGCATTCTTTTTCTACTGGCATTTACATATAGTCTCCTTGTCATATCACCCATCTGACCTCACTCAAGCTACAGACCCAATGCTGTAGAAAATAGTATGGAAAGGTGATCTGAGCCAGTGGCACAGTGGATTTGGACCCCACGTGGATTTGCACCCTCCAGTCCAGATCTGCTTTGTGGATCAGATTTGGACCCCCTAGTCCAGAACTGCTAGCAGATATGAATCCCCTTTTACGAATTTGGACCCCCACCCCTCCTAAAAACAAGCGTTCTATTGAGTAAGGTAATAAAAATTCCTTTCCAAACTGAGTTTGGAGATGTTAAAAAAGCAAAATAAAAATATTGAGGTAGGTTTATTTTAAAATAATCTTTAATACCTTGTGTAAAAAAGAACCTGCAAAGCTAGTTTTCATCTATAAATTTTTAAAACAAAACATTTCTTAACATCTTAGAGCAATACCTAAGGACAGGTCTGTTTCCCCGTTCAACTGTAGGCAACTTAGTTACATACTTAGCTACTTAGGTATGGTTTAGAGCCACTAGAAATTGGTGGAGAAGCCTGGTGATTGCTCCTTGGAATCAGTATCACATCAGATATATAGTGATTCAGATCATCACTTCATAATGAATGCAATTTCAATTATCCACAGCCTCCCATGAGACAGTCAGAAATCGGAAATTGTGTATCCTCTGGATATATGTATGCCTCACAAAATTATGAAAGAAAGATACATGGAAATTAATAAAAATATTTAGATGCCATGAATTAAGACCAAGATATTTATTTTGATCAATTACTTCTTGACCTTACTATCACAAAAAAAAACTGCTTGCTAACATTAAGCTCATCACTCAATGCACCTACAGCGTTTTCAAAAAGAAATCCAGCTGCTCTTCTGGCCAGTTAAGTGCAAGACCAAACAACTTGATAATAATATATTGGGCACTTGGTTGATACCACTATCAAGGTGATTCATCAAAGCAAAAGTGCTGGAAATCCGTTAGCCATCTTAACTTGATCTTAACATACTTCATCAAACATCAGAGATTCCATTAAACATTAATGCCAAATGTCATCCAAACATCCCACAAGATTGGTGTGACCAGCTACTAATAAAATTAATTGAAAGACTGTATGCAGGAGGAGGAAGTCCAAAGGATGTGTACATTGATGAGAAAGAGCTTACTTTAAGTTTAATTTTAAGTTTTAAGTTTAATAATACTTTGTCATGTGAATACAACTAAGTTGATACAAAACAAAAAAGTGCATGACTGGAGAATAATTGGGAGAAACTAAATTCCCATACAAAGAATATTATCTAATATTACACATTCTAAAAACTAAGAGGTGAAATTTAAACGTGGCCCAAAGCTAACCTAATCAAATTAAATCAAATACTTGTCTCTTACAAGTCACCCCTGATTTGAGATTGAGACTAAAAATCATGAAGTAATCCAAAGCAAACCTAATTAAATTACATACTTGTCACTCCGAGCTACATCTGATTTAAAATTGACACTAATAATGTAATAGATAGGACTTAAAACTGCTTAAAGAAGGTGCATGCATGATGTTCGATGGAACACCATTCCAGTCTGTTATGTAGCGATTAAAAAAAAGAAAAGCTGAAGGCCATATATATATTTAGCCATGCCAAGCCTAGAATCGGAGCTGCACACTCTCACCGAGCAACTTCGCAAGAGTTTATTTGGGCCAGTTTAATTTGTGTCCAAAACAATTGAGCAGCAGCAGGGAAAACGAAGAGTTTTCGATAGTAAACGTTTGCAAAAAAGAAAAAAAAAAGACGAACATTCTTGAGTCTAACTACTTTGAGATGAAAGCGTAAAGGGATTCAAAGCGGATCAAAAAAAAAAAAAACAAAACAAAAACACTGCAAGCGAACAAAGTACGATGCCGGCGAGTGTTTGCTCGAAGAAGGAGAAGGTGGAGAAATTAAACAAGACTAGCTAGTAATTAAAATAGCTTGTAATGATAAAGCTAGGAAAATCGGTATTTATTTTGACATAAATGCCCCTAGAAAAAAAAATAAAGGGTACAAACTCTTCGTTTACAGCAGTCAACAGGAATTGACCGCGGTTCAGAAACAATATAACAACAACATAAGACTTATTACAAGAAAACAAAGCACAATATGAATAATATTTCTTCGAAGATTCTTGGAGAAGGTGCAGAAATTGGACAGGTAACAAAACTATCTTGTATTAAGCTAGAAAATTTCCTTAGCAGATTTGACATAAATGTCCGTAGAAAAGACAAAAAAGAGGTCCGTACCTGATCGTTTAGAGCAGTCAACAGGAATCACTGAGACAGCAATCACTCGGAATGCGACAGAGCTGAATTATAGAGCCATTTCCCACAAAATCTTTCCTTGGCTTACACAAAACACTTAAGTGCTTTGATGGTTTTACTGTTACTTCCCATGTCTTCCGAAGAACCTTCTTCAATTAATGATTCTCAGTGGCAAAACATCATCCAGATAACGAAGAAAGCGCATGCCAAACCAAACGAGCATTTCTCTCACAGACCCGTGCACTTTAAAATTTATCAAAACCAACCAGCCAGTCAACCCATTTCGCTGTTTTTAACATCCAAACGCTGATTCATACCGGTTCAAACAAACGACATGTTTAAAGACGGCGAAACTTAATTGTTGTTTACAGGCTGCTTTCGACGAAGATCTCTTAAAGACTTGACGAAGTGAAGCGCGCTGGGTTTTGACTGTTTTGGCAGCATTTTGACAACTTAATGTCAGATTTTGAGAAGTGCACATGCACATGCATTTGATCGGATTTTTTATTTTTACTCGAGCTCGAGTCTCCCCCTTTAATGCTTAATTTTACGAGGACTCATTGCGATTACGTGTTGATAAGATAAGGGCAAAAGTTTCTTAACGCTACTGTGAGGAACCAAGGTCGAAAAACAGTCAGCCAAGCCGAGTAAAAACACTCGTTCGCTTGCAAAGAAAACAACGTAACAAAACAAACAAACAATTCAACTACTTCTTTGCGTCCAAAACGAGTACAGATGATTGTTATTTATATCCATTCGAGAGAAAAATACAAGTTTCATTCCTGAACAAAAGTAACAACGATTAAACAAAATGTTAAGCTTCTATTTATTTAATTTACCTCACTGTCCTGTGTTGTAGAGGTTTCTACCACTTGAAAATGCGTAAGCTTCAGTAAAGTAAAAACAAGCATCCGCAAAAATAGCAAACGGTTTGTCCAAAGAAAGAGCTTCTTCCACAGAGTTTGAGCTACTCATTCCTACCATTAATACCGGTGAACTGTTAAGTGACTTTTCTTGGTGAGATGCAAGATGCCGCGGTGAAGTGAAAGCCCTTGAAGCGTTGAATTATACTGTTTTCAACCGCACAATCTTTGAAGCTTTTCCTGAGAAAAATCTTCCGTCCTTCCTTTCATCACTTGAAAATTCACCTTCCGGAGTATCTTTTGACAAGTTCTTGATCTTTATGCTTTTTACGCGAAAGTTGTTTTGCTCAAAATAAAGAAACCAACTGAATGTGAAATTACCAGCCGCAGAAAGCGCGCGAAAAATTTTAACGGCCTCGATTTGGTTTGGGTGTCCCACACTTGGCTTAAGCCTGCGATCCATTCGAAAGCAAGTACCTGGTCAGCGGCCAACTTCAAAAAAAACAGCTGACCTCGATGAGGTCTTAACTTGAGCCCGCGATATGGTCACGTTACACTGGTCAGCGGATACCTTGTTTTGACAGGTGTCAATTGGCTATAAGATGGATGTCCAGTATCAAAGATGTACGCTGTAAAGTAGCTGGTCAGCTGGGCCAGGTGGAGTATGGCCGCCATGTTGGATTATTATGATTATTATTAGGATATTATTAATTATTGGGCGACTCCGTCGTCGTCGTCGTCGTCGTCGTGCGTACGCGCCCACGAGCAATACCGCTAGCCATTTTTACCATGAGAAAAGCAGTTGACGGGTTTCTATAGGTATGGTGCTCCGCTTGACGGCCCTTCGGGCCGTCGGAGCTCCGCTAAAAACTAAATTAACAAAAAATATATGATTTTATCAATAATAAAATCCTACATGTGGTAATGTGCTTCCTCAAAATGTGGACGAGGCGAACTAGGAAATCGAGGCTATCCACTTACAGTTTAGAGCCCCTTTTGCACCATAAAACAAATCCTGTTGGGGAAATAACGTATGTTTTTGCCAGCGTTTACAGAAACTATGACACTTTGCTAAAGAGGAATTAACTGATTAATTGATTGATTGATTGATTGATTGATTGATTGATTGATTCATGCATTCGGTTTACTTACTTTATACACCGTTTCGATAACTCTTCTCGAAATATACCACGAAATAACGGACATGATCACAAATAGCCTTGGAGTCTTCGCAAAGTACGCCTTGAAGTTTATCTCCAAACAAAGAGTTATTACGTTGCAGATTTCATGTCAAGGTAAAGAGAGGACTGTGGAATCATAATCAGTTGTGAACAGTTGGGAGATGTGAATGAATTTGTTTCCCTAGGACCTATCGTAGACCAGGGGCCTGAGGTGTACATAGGAGTGACTGCAGCAAGCTCAAAAGACTAAAGACAAGGAAGGTGTGGGAAGCTAGAGGATTTGGGAGAAGGACCAACATACAGCTTTTTAATGCATGGGTGCAAAACATGGAAGATCACGATGGTTGATGAAAGAAAGCAATACCAATCTCTTGGAAGGATATTCTGGATCAGATGGCAGTAAAAGATCACACACACATGAAAAGAAGGGTGGTACTAGCAGAAATAAAAAAAATCAGTTGTCAGGTGGGGTGTAGAGGGTTGAACAGGTTAGGATATGTACTCAGGCGACCATGCGAGAAGCACTGTATGAGTGCATTACGGTGAAGGTCTGAGGGGCGTTAGGGAAGAGAAAGGTCAAAGACAGAATTGCTGAGAAAGAAAAGGACAAGGCTGGATGGACGAATATTAGCGTGGCCAAAGCTGCAGCAGCACAAGAGAGGGCGGCTTAGGTAGATGGTGTTATGGTATGCGCCTCCTGGTGTGAAGGGTGGAGCTAAGTAAGTAGGCGTTTCTTCCCGCTGTATCATTGAAAAATATGAACGCGCTCGCTTAAATTTTAAAGTGCTGGTTGCGTCTTTTATTATGGACACGTGACCTTCCGATTATGGTCGTGAGTGAAAAATCGGAAAAAAATATTTTGAACTGTAAACACATGGCCACTTCCCCTTGGCCAATGCCCATTAAAATCATTTACTCACTACTTTCCTGGCTTACAACCAATCCTATTGTTTTACATTTCGATATTTTACGCTGGGCTCAACTTTCTCAAAAGGCGTTCGTGTTGCATGTTGTTTAGGAGCAGCGCTGATGAATTCGTTGACTTATACGCAACATTTATTCAGAGGGGAGGAACAGGTGCTTTTCAGAGCTTTTCTTGTCGTAATAGTTAATGAATGATGTCATTAAAAGGGATAAGTAAACTTTGACCAAGAAAAAAAAAAACGTTATTGGCTTTTCTTTCCTAAAAAAAGACTGCTTATCTTATCCCTTTAGTGACAACTGACAACAAAGTCAAAGTCTGCATGCCTGGTCTGAATTGTACTGCAAGTTTTGCTACAACAAATACTGGCAATTCCATTAATGGTTTCATAAAAGAAGCGAGTTTGTTTAAATTACGCGAAAAAAATTGACGAAACTATCAGTGTCGAGGCAAGCTGCATCGAGTGTTGACAGCTAATGTAGTAATAGGCGTGTACCACATGCAAAGTGACCACGGGCTAAATTACCTGATAGCCTTTGGGAAATTTGGAAAAATGATCGATTCATTTGCATAGAAAAAACGGAAGACCGTTTGTTTTCATTTTTTTGCGTCTTTATCTTTCGATGTTCGCGCTCACTTAGACTTCAACACGCAAGCTCGATTTTTTTGTCAGAAAATTGTTCCACCAACGCTTGCTCACAAGTTTGACAATGGCATTAACACAAAACAGTTTCTCGCGGATAACACTCAACTCACTTTATGAATTTATTTTATGCAGCATTTTTCTCGCTCCCTTCGCCAGCATTGCGCGCATGCACGATTTACGCGTTGCGATTGCAACATTTCGCTTTGCTTTCTCTACCGTTTATTTTGCAACAACGTTCTTGCCGTTTGCTGCCTTAGTTGATTTATTTGATACGAATCCAAACGCACTTACACGGATAAAAATTTGAAGGTGATAAATATGATAGTAGAAGCTTTAAAAAAATAAAAACTAAATTAACAAAAATATATGATTATATCAATACAAAATCCTACACGTGGTAATGTGCTTCCTCAAAATGTGGACGAGGCGAACTAGGAAATCGAGGCTATCCACTTACAGTTTATAGTCCCTTTTGCACCATAAAACAAATCCTGTTGGGGGAAATAACGTGTGTTTTAGCCAGCGTTTACAGAATACACTTTGCTAAAGAGAACTTAAGATTCAAAGAAAATCCAAGAGCCTGAAAAGCAAACCTGTATCATAATGAAAATGATCAAAAGGGAAAGTAACATCATTGACAATTTCCTGTTAATGCGCCAAAGTTTCAGAGCAAGACCAAACTCCACAGCAGCATGGCTAAATAAGCATCGAGGGATAGATGACGCTTGCTAATGAGGTAATCAAATTCATTAACACCCAATTAGAGGAGATGTCATATGAAACTCATCATAATGAAAAGCTGTCTTCAAGTAGTTTATTGTTATTCACAAAATAAGAATAAGAGGTTACCATAGGAACACTTTAATTTGTTAAAAACACCCCTAATATTTGTTTTAATAGACAATGACGAAAAAACGAGCTCGGAGACCCCCATTTTTTATTGTCGGGAAATAACTAACATAATAAAATACAACCTTTTGCAAAATTAAAAATATTTGCAGGAGTGGATTCAAAGCCACCTTAACTTTTCCTTTGTTAGAGTTGCCGTCCATATTCGTTGTTTATCTTCTAAAAGCTCTTAATATAGAACGTGGCAGTAGTAAACCAGGGGAATTATCTGGAGTTTACATTGGCTCTCTCAAAACATTATTTCTCTCCGGCGAAACTTAAAAACATTCAAATAGACACCTCTCTTAACATATTGGTTATTCAGAAGTCCAAAACACAAGGCGATTTGATGTATGAGGCAGGTTTCTCAGACGCAATCCAGATGTCACGCATTGTATACGTAAGAAAAGTCATGGATTACGCTATTTGATTTCAGTTACTCTCACTGTCTGCAATTTTCTCGTCTGTGACCCAGTGGAATCCTGGGTATTTCTTGTGTAACGACGACATGGAAGTCCGCCAATTTCCATTTCAGATATTTTTTAGAACTGTGTCGAGCCACCCGGTTATGCTGCCAAAATATTGTACCGATTGTGTTATTTGCAAGTCAAAACTCGCCAAAATTGTCATGTCAGGCCCGGAATCCACTTACAGAACGGCCAGAGACTCAACTTCTCTCGTGAATTTCCATGACTTTCGGCGGTCCACATGCTGTGAAATTGCTTCTCACCTCTGTTTTCCTTCAGAGGCTGCCAATACTCACCGACCAAGCCGAATTGCAGCTGCAGTGAACGCTTAAAATCAAGCGAGAGTTAGCGTGACGAGCGTGCCAACAAAGATAGAGCCTTCGGTGTTGTGACCCAGCGAAATATCTATTGGAACCCCTTATGTGGAATAACGAGATCGCCTTGACCCCGTTCCCTTGGGAAACTGCAAACAGTACGCACAAAAACAACAACAACAACAATCGTTATTGTTGCTCTTGATAGAAAGAAGTAAATTATTTAACGGAAATAATTGTTGAAAGAAGATAGCACAGCCACTCAGAAATAGCAAAAGCTAATTGCGCTGAGCAACTGGGCCGTGCGGATAGTAAATAGTAACTATATATTAAGTTGTAGTAAATAAAGGTCTTTCGATGTGGAGTCAGTATAACCTTGAGCGCTCACTTGGGTCAGGTTGTGGAAGGTGTCAAATTAAACGAAAGCAATTGTATGAAAATTTTCGAATTACGTAAACGACGTCACGTGCTTTCTATTGTGCATTGACCAATGAAACACTTCTACGTGTTCCTACTGGGCATTTTGTTGCACAGGAAGAAAAACCGATGTCTAACATAATTTATAACTCGATATACCTACAGGTATTCCGATTAAATGGGTGACACCGAGCTCATTTCATATACTCTTCTATAATTTTGGTAACTGTCTTTTAATGACCGTGAATATATGAAATTCATATATTTGAACTGCGGATTAAGGAGTTATTATGGTTATTTATTCATTACTCACGGGCTTATTACGAACCGAAAAAATGACCAGCTCCCAGTTCAGGCTTGTTAGCTCATTTGGTAGAGCACTGCAAACGGCATCGCAGAGATCGTGGGTTCGACTCCCGTACAAGCCTAAAATTTTTTCAGACTAATAACACCCATTTTGAAATCACTGGTGATCCTTGCAATCTGATTGGCTCTCAATAGTGCAATTTATTCAAGAACCGCACCATTTTTGTTTGAAATCCATCAAACTGAAAATGAACAGTGTTATGAATGAAATTTCATGGATAAATAAATATTACTATTGCCAAAAAAATGTGATTTGAAAACGTGTGTAATAAACCTCGTGTCTGAAATCATACTTGTGATTTCAAGTTAAACTCGCACTGCGCGCTCGTTCGATTTTGAAGTGACGCGTATGATTTCAGACCAAATTGTATTCCACTCAGTTCAAGTACCATATATATTTCACTACTGCTTAAGTAGTGTTCCTAACCGCCTAACCGCTTCTTTCTTGAACGAGGAGTCCACCAAGGCTGCCCCCTCTCTGGTATGGTATTTGTCTTTGCCATAGAAGTATATATAGAATATTACAAATTCCAGTGAAATAGAAGGCATCAAAATAGACGAGAACAAAGAAGTTAAATTATCACAATATGCGGATGATACTACAGCTTTCCTTGCCGACGCTCATTCTGTAGGTAACCTTTTTGTACTGCTCTCCCGTTTCCAAAGATGTGCCGGGCTGAAAATAAATGTATCAAAATCCGAAATGCTGTGGCTTGGCTCGATGAGAAATAAAATAGACGGAATTTTAAATCTTCAAATAAGTGAAGAACCTGTTTATGCGTTAGGCACGCATTTTTCTTTCGATGGTGAGTTATAAAACAAGAGAAACTTCGTCAATAAACTGGCACAGCTACAGAAAACTTTAAACTTCTGGTCACAAAGAGCCATCTCACTTTACGGAAGAATAAATGTTGTTAAATCTTTAGCCCTTTCAAAAGTTTTTTTTTTGTAGTTCTATGGAAACACCTTCTTACTTCGCCGAAGAAGTGAATAAAATGGTTTTCGATTTCGTGTGGAATCATAAGCCTGCGAAATCAAATAGACAACCCTTAAAAAAATCTTGGAGAGAGGGCAGTCAGTTAGAAATGAAAGACTTCGTTATCTTTGACAAAGCGTTAAATATACCAACACATACCACGGATCCAAAATTACGAAATGTATGGATGTGTTTCATCGAGTATGTGGATTTAATCCAATATCACAACACTCGAGGATCACGTAAACCAGGATGGAAATATACAAGTACCGACTTCATAGTACAGTAGTATGGATGTTATACCCAAGGTATGGATGTTATACCAAAGGTATGGATGTTGTACCCAAGGTATGGATGTTATACCCAAGGTATGGATGTTATACCCAAGGTATGGAAGTTATACCCAAGGTATGGATGTTATACCCAAAGTATGGATGTTATACCCAAGGTATGGATGTTATACCAAAGTATGGATGATATACCTAAAGTATCGATGTTATACCCAAGGTATGGATGTTATACCCAAAGTATGGATGTTATACCCAAGATATGGATGTTACACCCAAAGTATGGATGTGCCCAAGGTATGGATGATATACCTAAAGTATCGATGTTATACCCAAGGTATGGATGTTATACCCAAAATATGGATGTTATACCCAAGGTATGGATGTTATACTCAAAGTATGGATGTTGTACCCAAGGTATGGATGTTATACCCAAGGTATGGATGTTATACCCAAAGTATGGATGTTATACCCAAGGTATGGATGTTATACCCAAGGTATGGATGTTGTACCCAAAGTATGGATGTTATACCCAAAGTGTGGATGTTGTACCCAAAGTATGGATGTTATACCCAAAGTATGGATGTTATACCCAAGGTATGGATGTTATACCAAAGTATGGATGTTATACCCAAGGTATGGATGTTATACCAAGGTATGGATATACCCAAGGTAAACGCGTTCCAAAGTAAAATGTGTTTTTCCACAAAAATCCGGAACTTGTCTGTGAAAAAAGCTAAATTTTGCTCTCTATATAAAACGTAATTTCCTCAAGAACATGAAAATACTTGACTGCAAGCATACATTTCAGTGGAGTTATTCCGTGTTAACACGCGATTAAAGCGCAGTTGCATAAGGGTGTTCATAATTACTGACATTTATTCAGAACAGAATTCCACACTACAGTTAACAATCTATAGTTAATAACTACGTGTAATGTGCGGAGACGAAATTTAAACAAGATTACTCAAGAAGTGTTGGATGCATAATTTCTGCCGCTTAATTCATTACTCTATCTACAACAATAGGACTGGTGCAGAAATCCTACATCTCAACCTGCTGGCTGAGAAAAATGCATGCATTTGCTCATATTTTAAATCCCGAAAGAAGCCACATTTCACTTGAGCTAATCGAGCCATGCTTGATCTTTACTTGATAACCATGATAAATAACCCTTCCGGACTCTGTGCCGTACTACACACACTTAGGCCTAGTTTACGTCGCACGTTAATTCAAGGTCCCTCAAGCGACTGAATTTCATTTTCGTCCTGTGTACTCAAACAACACTGCCTTCACCTGCATTTGCAACGGCTAAAACTGGCCTTCGATTTCCGCCGCTCACTCAGGAGCAAGACTCCTCAGCGGTGAAGAACGAAATAGGTCGTTTTACTGAGTGTAAGTTCTACAACAGTTTCACTTACCTCAATGATCCCTGGCTTAAATTGAGTGTCGCAAAGAAATACCACAGTCGGCGGCGAAGACAAAACACGACAAAATCGCTTAAAATATCACTATTGAGACAAAAAGAAGGACGGCCGTACACCACAGGTAAGACAATTTAACTTTTATTTATCTTTGTTCAATACATATTTTTAGCGATTCGTCGCTAGAGCATGAAACATATGGTAAATCCCATACATTTACTATAAAATAACAAAGGGTCACACAAACAGATTGTCTGGGTGCCCTGTGGTGAGAATCGAAAGCGACGTGGTCCACTTTGTTCTACTTGCAAACATAAATGTATAGAATCGTTTAGGTTAGTGTAGAGATGTTAGTTATGGTTATGTTATTTGAGGAGGCAGGATGGCCGAGTAGTTTGGGGCGCTGGATTTTAATGCGGTCACCCCGGGTTCAAACTAGCTGGTGTTGTTCTGGGTAGTCCCTGGTTCAACTCCTCAGTCATTCTTGTAAATAGCCAACTGGTTTGCCTCCGGCCAGCTGGGGTATCATGCTAATTTCTTTATTTGAATTATTTGTTTCTGTATTTGCTCGGCCCCACTAGCCTTTGTGCTATAAATACTGCCGAGGGTAAATAAAGGTTATAATTATTATTGTAAAGGGTATATCGAGTTTTAGGTTGGGCTCTTTCATGCTCTCGCCGTAGCTTGTATATACGAATGTTGTCAGGCGGAGAGCACTTCGCTCTCCCAAGATGTTTGTTTCGCTGTGTATTTGAGATTTAAAATGCGAATGATGGTGCATTCTTTTATTCAATTTAAAGAAAACATGGTTTGCAAATAGCTAAATGTAGACTGCCAGACTTTTGACAAATTACACTCGTACCATGGCGAGAAACAGTACAAGACAAGCCGTGTCGGTGCAAACGTAATGTTTCTAGCTTCAGTCAGAGCGGATGTTATTACCCCGGCTAGTCTCACGCTTATTCCAAGAATTTGGTATTATATTATCTGTTTGAATACAAAACAGGCACAATTATAATTATGTACAATCTCCTTTCTATTATCTTCTTTTTTATTGACAGGTAGGCAGTGAGAACTTGCTACTGAACTGCTGTCTTCCACTGGATCGTAACGCACTTTGCACTTCCTTTCTGCTACTATAATTACGCCGGCCGTAAGAATGTGTTCCGTATGTTAGTTTTAGTTTTTCCCTTAGTCTCCCGACCTTTGCATTTCTTTAATATGTGTGGAAAATTTCCACTGAATTCAAGGTGTAGATTCAGAACTGTTAATATACTGTGACTATTAAATTGACCTAGTGGTTAAATAAAGGCTTATTCATTACTGTATTAGTTTGGTTGTTGCTGGAAATATTAGATTTACGATAAAAAAAATTACACGCTTCGAGGCGTATCCACGTGGTCGACGGAAAATGGCACGTTTGGAAAAACCCATTTTATTTCGGAAGGTGTTGCTATGGATGTTATACCACAGGTATGTATGTTATACCAAAGGTATGGATGTTATACCAAGGTATGGATGTTATACCAAATGAATGGATGTTAAACTCACCGTATGGATTATATACTCAAGGTATGGGTGTTATACCTAAAGTGTGGATGTTATACCCAAGGTATGGATGTTATACGAAATGCATGTATGGATGTTATACCCAAGGTATGGATGTTATGCCCGAGGTATGGATGTTATACCCAAGCTATGGATGTTATACGAAAGGATGTTATACTATGAACTAAGTTAATCTCTGTTACAAATTGTCACACCAGCCCCAGATGCGAGATTTACGCATACAGCAGAACGGATGTTAAAAAGTGTAAAGATATTTACTTTGATTTTCTTTTTAGTCCAGAGAAGATGTCCTAAAACTGTCTTCTGAAGAATTGGGTCAATTTTGGTATGTGAAAACCGCCAAAATTTAAAGACAGATAAGAAGGGTATGGGAAAATCCCTCGAATTTAAGCTTGAACCCACTGAAAAAATGGAACTTGATCAAGTTCATTTTTAAATGATCAAACGTTTGGACGACTGGCACAGGTGAATAGAACGGCAAGGTCGACCCAAATACAAAAGTGAAAACGTAAAGCTTGTGGGATGTGGCTGGAGTGACAAGGATACTTCACAAATTAATGTGATCAAGTAAGCTGAAGCCACTCTAAAGGCACTAAGGCCAGAAGGTAGCGGGCATAACCCCTTAAATCTACCGAAGGAAGGATTGAGCCCAAGCATTAGCAGTCATGGACAGCTTTTTCGGCCTTGTTAGGCCTCGTCAGCATGGCATAACTAATGCTCAGGCTCAAGTACCCACATATCCATAAAACAAGCAATGAAAGCGTAAAGCTCGTGGGATGTGGCTGGAGTGACAAGGATACTTCACAAATTAATGTAATCAAGTAAGCTGAAGCCACTCTAAAGGCACTAAGGCCACAAGGTAGCGGGCATTACCCCTTAATCTACCGAAGCAAAGATTGAGTCCAAGCATTAGCAGCCATGGACAGCTGGTTTTTTTTTTTGTTTTGTTTTGTTTTGTTTTGTTTTGTTTTTTGATAAAATTTATTTACACAACGGCCAAAGGGCCGTTGACAAAAAGAGCAAATACAATACAATATGACGACGAACGCAAAAAGAAAAGCACTAATTACAAAAGATGAAGTTCAAAATGACAATTGCATAAATTAGTACACCAATTAAAGCAACCGAGGACATCACTAATACGTGTTAAAAGAAAAGTTGCAGAAACCGGACAAGAATATGCCCTGAGAGAGGAAGGAGGATTAAAACTTACAAATTAAAGACAACCTCGTTATCTGCATTGACAGAGCAAATAATATTATTAGTGGACCAAAAAAACCTAACTCTGTCAAAAGCATCACAGCGGATACGCAATTTGACATCTTTAATAATCATATCAATAATGGCGCGAGAATCTAAAACGTTATTTCGGAAAGTCGCTAGGTTTCGGGTTCGCCAAACAAAAAACAAGATCGAAGCAACTAAATAGTGAAAGATAGGAAGAGTAGGGGAAGACGGAGCATCAGAGAGAGGAAAGAGAACAGAAGAAAAGGATAACACAAAAGGAGAGCCCCGAAGACGAGAAAGAAAGGGAACAGAATAATTCCAGACCCGGATCACTCTAGGACAGGAAACAAAACAGTGTTCAGAAGTTTCCTTGCGCGAGCACACAGCACAACAATCAGAACTAATATAACCCCAGGATTTAAGAATGGACCTGACTCGAACTGCATTATGTAACAGAAAGCCATAAGACATCATTTTTGCAATTTTCAATTAACTTAAGGCGCGATTTTCCGCCAAACCGAGGTCCACCGCTCTATGGACGGCCCACAACAGACCTCCACAAGCTGGCACACCTAGGCGCAGCACGTGGGAAATCAGATAAAAGCAAATAAATTTCCTTACAAAAAAGATCGTCAGGTAACGCACCATACTTATCAAATAGCTGCTGGAAAATGTTTAGACATCTACGGTAAAAAAGAGAAGGCTCCGATGAAGACGGAACCAGATTCGAAGCAAGAGCAAATCGCGCGTCAAGTCTTGCTAGGCGATTCCTGATAAAATAACGGGCCAGATAATGCTATTTGTGGCCACCAAAATTATCGCGGAGACTACAAAAACAAGAGAGACGAAGACTAACACATTTAGAACGAAAGTCAACAACGTTTAAGGCACCAAGTTCGATAGGCGCGCAGCAACGCTGCCGACTGACGCTCTCCGTTTTACCTTTCCACACAAAAGACCATACGAGACGATGAAAACGATCACAAACCCAATTGGCAGGCGCGATAATTTTGGCCACGTGCAAAACCGGCTAGCGCCAAGTACATTAACAATCATTGCACGGCCTGAAAAAGACAGCTCTCTCTGTTTCCATAAATTAAGAACGGTTTCTAGTTTGTCAAGCTTCGATTTCCAGTTATACTTACAGTTATACTTACAGTTATACTCCAGATACCAGGCCATTTGAAAAATAAACCCCTAAAATTTTCATTTTCGATACCCAATTTAAACCGAAGGGAGAGGCGCCATTCGTTCTCCACCGCCGAAGCCACATAGCCTCTGACTTGGAGGAGTCGAGCTTGGCGCCTGAGCCTAGTTCATACTTATGTACAACACGCAAAAGATGACAGAGAGAATTAAAATAAAATTAGTGGCATCATCGGCGTACTGGGAGATTTTAAATTGAAGACCCCCAGCTCCGGGAAGCCGGAAGCCCTCGATTTGCTTACATTTCCTGATTTGAGTTGACAAAACCTCCGATACCAAGACATAAAGAAGGAGAGACAGGGACAACCCTTCCTCACTCCCCTCTCAAGGAAAACGGCGTTAGTGAGATTGCCATTACAGATAATACGTGAAAAGACATCATTATAAAAGAGACGCACCCAGCAACACAAGGAAGGACCAAAACCAAATTTAGAAAGAGTGCGCATAAGAAAACCATGGTCAACGCGATCAAAAGCTTTTTCCTGGTCTAGCGTAACAAGAATGCCAGTTTCATCAGTTTTGTCAATCATATCGAGTGTATCACGGATTAACTGTAAGTTAGAATAAATCGATCTTCCCACTACGCCGCACGTTTGATCGTGATGAACAATAGAACTCATCACCGGTTTTAAACGTTCTGTGATTACCTTGGATGCCAGTTTATAATCTGTGTTTAGGAGAGATATTGGACGCCAATTTTCGGCAATCGCCTATCATCCTTTTTGTACAGCAAGCGCAAGAGGCCGTCACGCTGGCTGTCAGTTAGGACCCCCAAACGATAGTTTTCGTTAAGAACTAAAACGAGAATGTCGCCCAAATCATCCCAGAAAGACAGATAAAATTCAGGCGGAAGACCATCAGACCCAGGCGATTTACCAGTCTGAAGGCCTTTCAGGGCAGAAAAAAGCTCATCTTTCGTTATTTCACCTTCACAGCTTTCGCGTTCAAGGTTTGTTAATGAAAATTCAACGTCGTCAATTATTTCAGCTTGAATCTGTACGTCAAGGTCATCTTTGGTGAAAAGATTTTTATAAAAGTCGACAAGAATAGACTCAACATCAGACTGTGACGTTTTCTCCACACCATTTGAATTCTTCTCAGCTCGCTTTTGCTCGAGCCGAAAAAAATACCGATTTGGCCTTTCACCTTCCTCGATCCACTTGGCACGTGAGCGAATTTTCGGGCCCTCCGCCTCCCGTAATAGGAGGGACGAAAGGCACTTTCGAGGTCTCTTATTTCCGAAGACATAGAATGGTCACCTTGTGAAAAGGCATGCTTGGCCCAGATTAAACGTTTAGTCAAGCGATTACGTTCGAGATTGACAATTTTACGCTTACGATAAGAAAAACCAATGCATGCGTTGCGGATAACAAGTTTTAACCTATCCCACCATTTCCCCAGAGAACAGAAATCAGCAATACGATCCTTGTGACTATTAATGAGCGCTGACAATTCACGCTTAAAGTCTACATCACACAAAAGGGCAGTGTTAAATTTCCAAATACTGTTTCGAGGACCAGGGCGATTATCAACAGACAGATTTAAAACAACAAAATCATGGTCCGAAAAAGGACACGGTAAAACTTTGTTCAAGCAAACGTATTTCACTAAACTTTGAGAAACCAAGAAACGATCAAGGCGCGATGCCTGAGAACTGTTAGCCCAAGTAAAAGAAATTCCATGAGGATTTTGTTTACGCCAAATGTCAACAAGTGAGCAATCAGACATGAAATTACGAAGAACATGTTTACCAGGCAGGCTATTTTCGGAGCAATGCAAGAGCGATCAAGAACATTATCAATACAATTAAAATCGCTAGCGATCAAACGAACAGGAGAAAGAAAATAGGAATGTAATCGTTCGAAGAAGGCCCTGCGCTCAGTAACGGTATTTGGAGCGTAAATGTTTACAATATTAAATTTTTGTGACCCCAAAAGCACCAATGCACTAATAACTCTGCCATCAGAATCAAAAACATATCGAGAAATCTTGCCCTGGAATCTAGGAGAGACAAGCAAGCCAACACCGGCCGACCGGCCACTCCCAAAAGACCAGAGACAATCACCAGACCATTTCCGCGCAATTTTATCAGCTTGTAATTTGCAAGAGACACGAGTCTCCTGTAATAAGACTATATCAAAATCAGCCCGAGACAATTCGTGTAAGGCTAGATCACATCTAGCGGGGGTAATTAACCCCCGAGCATTTAAGGTGGCAACTTTTAGCATTGGCGCTAATGGCGACCCCTCCTCCTCGGTCCTCCTCCTTCGTACTCTTACCCACTCAGACGCATCATCAGAGTCAGATTCAGAGTTATTGCTGTGATCTCGCTCACGGGTTCTTGATCTAAGACGGCTATCATCCCTACAGTAATCCCGCTCACGACGGCGATCGCGATCCCGATCGCGGTCCCGCGTCGAACGAAGCACGGTCGTACTCACGGTCTTGGTGTCCATCGTGTTCACGATCATACTCACGGGACTCGCGTGGACGATCGCGAACCCGCTCACTGTCCAACGATGCATCAGCATTTTTTCGAGAGTTTCTTTTACGATCTTCCTTCGTATCATCCTTCCTCTTTTCTTCTTCCTTCCTCCTGTCCTCTTGCTTCCTTTCCTCTATCTTCCTCTCCTTCTCACTCTTCTCGGGTGCTACCGTCGCACTATTCATCTTAGGGGAATTTCGCTGAGCCTTTTTACCATTGAAATTCAATTGAGTAGATGCCCCGCCCGACGCGGCCCCCGTCTTCGCAACATCAGCATATGATGAATTGGAAGGTTGAACGTCAATGTTTGCACTGTACAAAAAGAATGGACAATCCAGGGCGGGATGCTCATTCGAACGGCAAATACAACACCAAGTAGACTCCTCGCAATCCTCCATGCGGTGTCCAGGTTTCTCACAATTGAAACAACGAACAGAGGAACAACTCGCGGCCAAATGATCAGAGTCCCCGCAACGACGACAGGTCTTCGGTTGACCTGGATACCAGGTACGAATGAACTCGCCTGCAATAAAAACAGTGGACGGGGTGTCCATCTGAAGGCGCATTCGAGCAGTACGAATCCCATTAGAAATAGAAGACGCAACTCTATCTCGACGAAAAGAAAAATCTTTCCGTACGCCGAAAGCCGCCCAATTAAAATCGTATCCGGCAATTCGGTCGGAGCTTCAAAAACTTTAACAAGCACTACTTTCCTTTCACAATCCCCCAAGAAAACTTGGCAACCATTGATCCAAACTTCTTGAAGGCCGAGGGTAACATTTTTAACGTCACTAGATTCAAAGGACACAATCCACGTGTTGTTTGAAGCGCGGCGCTGTATTGAATTAAGCGTGCTAATGTCCAGGCCCGCTTTGTCAAGCCCTTCTAGAATGTCTTGGCTAGAGCAGAGGGTGTCTATTGTGAAGTACACAGATAACTCCTTCTTCAGACGTACACCATTTTTGCCAAACGACCACGTGTTGCCGGGGACTTTAGTAAAACGAGCACCGCTCGCATATAAATCCTGCAAAACACTCGGTGCAGGAACGAAATAAATCTTCTCGTTCCTCAGCCTCTGGGGACTTGGACCCCTGGGAAGTATTGTTTTCCTCGGAAAATAAGACTGGCGTTTCGGCGACAACATCACCATCCGCATTCTCATCCCCTTTCGCATTCTCATCCGGTTGATTTTCGTCACCTTTTGTCATGCTGACAACTTGGGGGGTGAAGATGCTGCTATGTGGGCCAATCAGCAGTTATCCCAACTTGTTAGGCCTCATCAGCATGGCATAACTAATGCTCAGGCTCAAGTACCCACATATCCATAAAACAAGCAATGAAAACGTAAAGTTTGTGGATGTGGCTTGAGTGACAAGGATACTTCACAAATTAATGTGATCAAGTAAGCTGAAGCCACTATAAAGGCTGCTAACGCTTGGGCTCAATCTTTGGTTCGGTAGATTTAAAGGGTAATGCCCGCTACCTTGTGGCCTTAGTGCCTTTAGAGTGGCTTCAGCTTACTTGATCACACTAATTTGTGAAGTATCCAAATGCAAAAGTGTTGATCCTTATTGATTCAAACGTCGACCTTTACATGTGCCGAACCTAATAATAAGGTTCGGCACATGCAAAGTTCGACGTTTGAACCGGGCCTTAAATACCTTACAATCACAGTCACCTAGGAGCCTCAATGGAAATTGAAAATGTTTTGATACCATGATAATTCCTTGAACAGAGAAAAACAGTGCAAGAGTTTAATGTTTCCCCGTAAAGCTTGAAAAATTTTCAGGAATGAACAAAACTTTAGTTGCAATTTAGTCGAATACGCTCTGCAAGTAAGCCTGCAAGTATCCGGATTTGAGTAGTTTACATTCTTCAAGTTTCGTTATGAAGTGTCTGACTGGATTTAATTTCGAGATAATTGGCCTTGTTCAAAAAGAGTGACCACGCGTTTTCGTCGCTATGACAACAGCTGCTGCTTGGAATACAATGCGAGAACAAGCTTTGATCATGCGCTAAAAAGATGTTTTGGTGTCAAGGAAATCGAAGTTTGTCTTCTATGGTAAATTATGATTTCAACAGGTACAACCCAAGGCCAAAAAATCTGGTGCGAGCCTCCTTTTCTTCAAGGGAAGTCAAAACCTCATAGCTAATTAATACGATGGCCTACCTGCGCACATGAGAAAGCAACTTATCTGTATAAAGCCACTGATCTAGTCAAGTTACCAACTAGTGATTTTCAACACACGGAACCTTCCGATTTAAGAAAAACAATGCTGCAGACCCTTTACATTTGTTGACAAATTTGAGAGCTCTTGTGTGTGGCCTTGTCTGTGACAGAGCAATCTTATTTGCACTAGAATCATTACTTTAATTTGTTGAAAACGTTTTGCTTTCGCCTCAGAATCGATATGATACTACGCATGACCTACTGATATCTGCTGGCTGAGGCTGATACAAGGTAAACGTTCGACAAAAAAGATACTCCTTTTTAATGTGGTCTGCTTGCCGCTTGACTAGAACAACCAACTAGTAGACAGTAAAAGGGTGACATAGTTCCCAGCATTCCTTTCCTTACATTCGATAGAAATATCGTCTCCAGTAGCCTACGCAGAAGTGTTTCCTATTCGTTATCTAAGCCACGGTAATATTAGAGATCCACCGAAAGGATGAGTTAGTTGCCAATTCCCATGGAGTGCTCATTTGTTTTGAAGCTTTTTTTCAAAGAGAGGAGACACTTTCGTTTAACCTTCTGGACGCTACATAACCCATCTCGGTCATGCTATTTACCTTAACCTTACCCCGACAGCCTGCATTTGGCTTTTCGAGTGTGCTTGCACCTTTAGCTTCACCGGCCAACAATAAAACCACTTTGTGTGTGTTGGTTGGGGTCCTGTGCTTTTGTCAAATTTGGAGCTTTTCAACCGATTAAAATTAACTGCTCAGAAGTATGAGCACGACGTTGAACGTTGTTGTCCAGAATTTATTTGGTGATTCGCGGCTGAAAGAGCACTTTTTCAAAGTTGATGTTTTGAATCAATAAAATCTTGTTAAAAGTGCGAACCATGTCATTTTAAATTGTGACACTGGGCTCATTCTTTTTGGGCTATTTCAGGAAATACTCGGAATAGGCGCCAATCGTGTTTATTGGGACCCATACCATGAACTCATTTTTTACGGGACAGCGACGTAAACGTCCCGTGCTTTGAAAGCCTACAACTTCTCCAAATCTCGCACTATGGTTAAAATCAACCATTTTTATTACCAGATAATCATTTGTTTAGACTTTAGCACCCAGTAAACTGACCAAAAGTACCAATTTGTATTGAATATGAGCATTTATCACGTCGGGCAAACGAAGACCGAAATAGTGCCACGAGATTCAAAGTTGCGGTCAGCGGCAAAGTGCAAAAAAGTGGCCAGGAAAACAAACATGGCGGCTAATATTAGCGTGGAGGAAGTTATAGAAATGGTGACTACCGACAGTGAGGATGAAAACGAAGAGTTAATCGAAGATTCAGATAATTTCGAAGATGTAATAAGCCAGAAATTGGATGAGTTGGGGGAATATGCTGCAGAGATACAAGAAGATTTTGATCAAGAGACCTTTAAAAAATTTACGCTTCGATATGGCTTAGCATGCTTTGGCATTTGTTCTACCACTTATGGTAACACTATGAAAAGA